>WAAG01079006.1:101149-120250 GCA_013390105.1 Tichodroma muraria
TGGAAAATCTTTTCAGTTAGTTTTTTCTAGCTGATTTTTATATTGTTGAAAGTAATTAAACTGAGGAAAGTGAAAGTTCCTCTCTCTTCTACTTCAGCTGGTGGCATGTGAAAACATCACTGTTTCCAGAATATTGATGGAATATCCTTTAGGCCAAAGTTTCATGTCTCCTCCATCTGACAAGCAGGGAAATGAGCTCTGTTCTGTGACACACCTGCTTTGTGTGGCTCCAGACCTCTCTATTTTCCCTGACTCTTACTCGCCCCAAACCTTCTGCAACTGGATAAAACCCAACACCCCTCCTTCCACTCCTCAGGAAATCAGACTTTGGGTCAGAAGATTCCCTAAACCAGAATAATCTAAGCATCTTTTTTTTACCCCTGATTCTGCAGAAACTGCTAGTGCCAGATGAGGACCCCCAGCCTGTAACTTTGCCCATATTCTTCTTCATAGACAATGATTGGCTAGAATGGGGATATGAGTGATTTATAGCAGTGCATTCCTGCACAGAGTTTGTCCTTTGTGCCTGGATTGTTACAGTGGCAGCATCTGTTTCACGCTGCCATCAAATCACAGTGATGTTTCCACTCTCTCCTCAGGCTATGATGAATGTAATTTTCTAATGTTTGCCTGAATCCCACACAGCACTAATCAGCAATTATCAAAAGCAGCAAACACAAATAATTAAGATATTTCCACGGCATGCAGGCACAGTCTTCTCTGGGATGTGTGCCTCACACTGCCATGGCTAGAAACGTTTTCTGTACGTTTCAACCAGGAGAAACCCTGAGGGGAAAGGCAGCTTCAGCTCCATGTCTTGACCCCAACTCAAGCAGAAGAATGTGCATGGGGCATCCAAGTGATTTTCTGTTTTCAGAGGAAACAAGGGCCTTAAAAGTGACACCTTCTTTTCCATAATCATGCTTGTAAACATGGGGAAGCCCAGCCAGGGGATGTAACAGCATCAAGTACCTTTAGTATCTGACAGGATTATAGGTGCTATGGCAGATCAACCAGTGCCCTTCATCCCCTCACTCCCAATTTCTCCCAAACGCAGCCCAAACCCAAGAGATTTCAATCTCCCTTGTATTGACAAGTTCTTTCTCAGTCACATCTCCCTGTCTGCTCCAGTCTGGGCTCCTCAGCCAGCCTCCATTTCTGGAATGCACTGCATCCAGGGGCTCCTACCAAACTGTGACGTCGAGAATTTATTTTTGCTAATGTGTAATATTTCCTCCTGCTACAATTAGAGGGATACTAAATAAGCATGCTTACATATTCAAGTGTACTTATCCCCAATTCCCAGGAATAATCAGTGGTTCTGTGTGAGCATGCTGAATGGGTGGGAATGCTTGCTGAAAAGCCTACACATCCAGCTCCCCCTCTCCTCTCTCCAGCTAATTTTTGCTGCTGAAATCACCATTCCAATTTAGAGCTGCTGTAAAGCGGCAGAACTTAGAGGAAATTAGTGGACCTACAGCAGTTCCCACGACCCAAGATCTTTTAATCATACTCCATTATAAACTGAGCAGGTTTGATTTGACCTCTGGTCTACCTGAACTCCAGACCTGAGAACTTCTCTTCCCAGAATGCGCATCCTATTTAAATCTCTGCTTTAATCTTTATATGTGTAAATCTGCACAGAACTGACTCCATTCATGTGATTTGAATCAGCAGCAGCTCAAACAGGTGTCCTCCATGTGAATAATTCCTTAAGGGACAAGAAACATGAAAGATTTTACCTCCAGGTTCTGCATTTTGGTTCTCGCCTTGAGCAAGGCCTTTTAACCATAGAGAGAAAGAGAAAGAGAAAGAGAAAGAGAAAGAGAAAGAGAAAGAGAAAGAGAAAGAGAAAGAGAAAGAGAAAGAGAAAGAGAAAGAGAAAGAGAAAGAGAAAGAGAAAGAGAAAGAGAAAGAAAGAGAAAGAGAAAGAGAGAGAAAGAGAATCTTGTTTATTTATATATAGATATAAAGGGTATTTCCAATTTCTATAACTACCTGTTTAACTTTTGAAATAGATGCTGACCATCACCTTTTAGGTTTTAAAGCAAACTCTATGCACCAGTAACCAGGCTGCACATGAGAATGTATCTATAAGGTGATTTAGATGACCATACATATAAATTCTCCAGGATTTCTGTGCCTTCTACAGCATCCAGTGCTAGAGGACAAACAACAGGGCTGCCAGTCACACCAGCCTGAGACCAACTTCAAGCTCCTCATCTGGCATGGATGTGCAGGGATGAGCTTCCAAATGCCTCGGTCTGGATTCACGGTTCCTTGTGATCACACTGCCCCACTTGTGATCACACATCCCACAGAGATGATCAAAGGACTGGGAACATCTGCCATATGCTCCAGGAGAGGCTGGCAGAGCTGGGACTGTTCCTGGAGAAGGGAAGACTCAGGAGGGCCCCACCAATGTGGATAAATCCCTGATGGGGTAGGTGTAAAGAAGACAGAGCCAGACTCTTGTCAGTAGTACCCAGTGACAGGCCAAGAGACAATGGGCACGAACTGAACAACAAGGAATTCCACAGGAACATAAGAAAAACACTGGTTTTGAGTGTGAAGGTGATTGAACAATGGAACATGTTTCTCAGAGAGCTTGTGAAATCTCCATCCTTGAAGCTATTCAAAATAGGACTGCACATATTTGCAGCTGGCTCCAGGAGACCCTGCTTGGGGCACAGAGGTTGGACTAGAAAATCACAAGAGATTTCCTCCACCCTCACTATTTCTGTGATTCTGTGCTACTGCTGAGCAAGAAAATAATAATTTTCAATACCTGGCTCAACACAAATGAAAACAATCACCTGACAACTACAATTATTTATTAAAGAGTGCAAAGATGAAGTATTTACAGATACCATCTATTCTGCAATTGGGAACACAAGGAATGACAAGGGAAAGGGTGGAGAGGGAGGCAAGGGGACAGGAAGACAAGGACAAGGATGCTCTGCACTTTACCTACTCTTTGAACTGTAGCACTTCTTCACTCTCCTAAGACAACAAAAGTGACTCCATGAGCCACAGACCAACATGTCCATGTGGCCCAGGGCGGCAGGACAAGTACCATATTCCTTGGAGAACTGCAGAGAAGGGGAGCACTGGGAGAGGTCTCCAACTTACCCCTCGTGGTGATTCTGCTCCAAAGGCTGAAGTTCAGGCGACCACACAGACCCCAAAGAACTGCCGTGTGCCCTGGAGTCCAGGACCCCAGGAATTCTCTCTACCTCTGCCCAGGGACTTTGCAGAGTCAGGTAGTGATGGAGGCAGTGCTGGTACTCAGATTTTCTCAGAGCAAATTGTCATGTGTGTTGGACAGTGAATTTGTAGATATGGCTTTTTTATGTAGCTATTTATCCTGAAGACTGGGAAGGCTCAAACCATTACTTGGAAGGCTGGAACTTGCTCACAGCACCAATAAATTAAAATGTCCCTTTGCCATATTTATAAGCAGAGAGACATTCACCGAACCTATTTCCTAGCAGACCCATAAACTTGCTGCTTCTACTGAGCTTCACATCATGTGACTCAACAGAAACCCTAAAAGAAAGAGTGCAGCAAAAGGTGAATCAAAATTCTATTCATGCAATAAAAAGTATTGCCTGGAAAAGTTCAAACAAATGGTAATAGCAAGACCTTTTTATGTCTTAGTTTCCCTATCAGTCACAATCTCATCTTCCACAGAGGTGCTGCTCACACAGGTTGTCAATAAAATGAGTCAGAGAGCTTTTCTCCCATTTATCCACAAAACACCTGTCTCACTCCAGATGTTACTGAATAGAAATAATCAGAGAGGGCTTTGTTTTTAACACTAATCACCAAGATTATATTAAAAAAAAAAAAAAAAAGCTTGATTTTACCCAAAAATGCTCATGTTTTTAGTGTAGTCACACTCTGGGATCAAGGGCTCCATTTTACTTGGTGCTTTACACCAGCAGTTCCTGTCTTGATTGGGTGACAAAGCACGGGAATTTCATCTGGACTAACCACAGAACATCATTCAACCAACAGCATCTACTGTCTCCCCACATGTCATTGTTAATGTAATTCCTGCTCAGTAACATATTAAGAGGTGCTGAACTCCACAGGAATTTAGGGCACTTGGAAAGATCAGCTCGGAAATGCATGGGGACTCACAGACAAATGCCCTCAATTGCTCCCTGCTGCCATAAGCGGCTTTTGTGCTACAATTTCATGGCTGTTTCCTGCTCATTCACTTCACACTGGTAATCTCACAGGGCCACTGGCTTCCCCAGAACCCAGCCCATTTAAGCCAGATGAGCATCTAAGTGGTCCTTAGTCTCCTTTCCTGCTACAGAGACATTCTGTAGGGGCTTCATTCCCTCCCATGGCACCATCCTGTAAGGAGTGACAGGACAAGGGGAATGGCTTCAAACTGACAGAAAGCAGGTTTAGATTGGACATTAGGAAGAAACTGTTCCCTGTGAGGGTGGTGAGGTCCTGGCACAGGTTGCCCAGAGCAGCTGCGGCTGCCCCATCCCTGGAAGAGTTCAAGGCCAGTTTGGATGGGGCTCTGAGCAACCTGGTTTAGTGGAAGGTGTCCCTGCCCATGGCAGGGAGATGATCTTTAAGGTCCCTTCTAACCCAGACCATTCTACAATTCTGTGATGCTCCCCTACCCTGAAACAAACAAAAAAATTTCCCCTAGGATGTATCTAATAACTCTCTATGTGACGCAGAGGAGTCAGTCACATCCTACCAGCCGCGACGCTCTGAAAAGATCCAGCTGTTTTAATTGCTTTGTCATCACCACTGCTCATCAGCATTTCACCATGGAGAGCAAGAAGTCCTGAAGCTGGGTGTAAGTTTTTTGCTGGGTGCAATTCACACTTAAATTGAGGAGACTCATCTCCAAAGTGCACGTAGATTATGTTTGTAGAAAAAAAATTCTGGTGTATGTTTTTAACCATGTTCTGCACAAAGTGAGATACACAAGCAGACTTGAAGTATAACAGAAGAGATTTACTGTGAGAGAAATAAAGACTTCATTCCCCTACTCTTCCAGATAATATTTATCTGCAGGAGGTTTTAGGAAAAGCAAATAAAGCTTGGAGCATTTTAACTTCCACTACAGTGAATCATATTTTCTGACAAATGTTACAGTAGCTTTATCACAGGAGTGTTAAATTCTGGAGAAGAGTAGGTATTAACAAGTTTGTTTGCTCTGTAGATGTCTCCACGAAAGCTGACCTTTTCCATGTATCTTAAATAATATAAAATGAATTCTCCATCTTTCACTCATGTTTTTCATAAACTGTTCCATATTAAGTTCAAATCTATGCACAGTAAAATAGAACAATTTAAGTCTTGACTAAAGCAGCAAAATGGGCAAAATAAAGGATGTTCACATCTTTATTTCATTGCTTTACTTATCTTAAAGCATAGACTCTGTGTGATCACAGAACACTGTCCAGTCACAGAACACCAACAGATGAAAATACATTTGGTATCACTTTAACACATCTCTCCTTTAAAAGAGGTGGGGTTTTTCCTATTTATTGTACTACAGTGGAGCCTGATAGGCAAGAGTCTTCCCTTCTGGCCAAACGAAAGCTCTTATTTATGTAAAACCTTATCAGATGTGAACAGGAAAGGAAGACCCTGAGCTGGTTAGTTCAGAAGAAATGAGTTATGTTGACTTGCACCAGAGCATTTTTCATTTTATATAGGAGTAATGAGCTGCACAAATGCAGTCAGTGAAATCTCTGTTCCCACATTCTTCAAAGTCATTTTGTTACCCAAGTCACAGGAGTAAGAACTGAGTAAGTATTACCAAAAAGAGACATAGAAATCAGAAGATCAACACCCCCCCAGTCTGCTACCTGCCTGCCAGTCCCAAATGTTCCAGCCAGGACGTGGGGTTGTGTGGACACACTGATCTGTTCCAGGCTGCTTTCTGTGCTGGGGGATTTCAGCAGCCTTTTGAAGCTGTCACAAACGGGTGAGATCACAGACACCTGCAGGCCAGGAGAAGCACATCCCAGTCCTGTCAGGCAGAATGCAGGCTCTGAATATTCATTAGCAATAGTGGCCCTGTACCCTGCTGCGATACCCAGCTTCCATTTGCTACCTTTAATTAATAATTGAAGGTATTGACTCCCATCGTTTCCGACTGCTGTTCAGGATCCTTGATAAATAGATTGATACCCTGGATTAACACAGCACAGCCTGAGCATCCCCAGACCTTTGACTGGTCTAAGGGACTGACAAAAAAATTCCCTTCCCATTTCTGAAACTCCTGAGACAGAACACGGTTTCTCTCCAACACTGATATGCTACCAAAGGATGAGAGCAGCACATGAAATATTCACAGGGCAAACAGACGCAGAGCCAAAGCAGACCAGAGCAGAACTCCAGGCCTGCCCAGACACCAGGAAGGCTTCACAGTTTGCAATGACACCAAGATCATACTGTGTTTCTCATCCCAAGTGCCAACAAGGTGCCGTGCTGGAGATCAATTCAACATTACCCCAGGAGGACCAAAGCAGTGGGTTCAAAATCCCCACACCAAACATACAGACTTGCTGGAGACTCAGCATAAACTTCACACAAACTGTGTTTTTGACAGACTGGCCACAGGACAAAATAATAATAATAATAATAATAAAAAAGACAGTGGTCTGGTTCATGGCACTTTTATGTCTCAAACACAGGAGAATAAATAAAAGCATAAAGGAAAAAGGTGCAAAATGTTAAGAGCCAAAATGTCAGAAGCCAATGTGGCATGAAGTCCACAGGAAGACATTAACCCATCATGATTTATTGTACAAATTTGTTCAAGAAAAGAAAGTTTGTATCAGAGCAGTGTTTTCCTCACAGGCAAAAAGATTTCCCATCTGGTGCTTGGAGCCTTAAAGTCAATCCATCCTTCTGCTGAACTAAAGCAACCACCCAGGGTGACTTTGGGGTCTCAGCTCAGCGGGCAACACCCAGTTCCAGCTGCATCCCTACGCTCCAGTGACCAGCTGTGGATGTTACCCCAGAAGAGCACAGCCCTCTGAACACCAGCCTGTCCCTGCACAAACCCAGCAGCTGCTCCTGCAGTACTCACATCTTACCCTCTTCAGGATTAAAACATTAATTACCACAAGAGTTTAAAGCCTCATTAGCAGTAAATATTCTTCTCTTAGAATACCAGCCATTTTTTTTTATCATCTAAATAATCATAACAGGGCTACCCCAAGTAGCAAGATCTTTTTTCATCTCTCCTTCTAACTTTCCAAATTCTGTCAAAAAAAAAAAAAATAAAATTGCAACTGAAACAACCAAACTTAATGATACTAATTGAAGCTGCAGATATCAGGGCAGAGGGAAATAAGCATATCCATGAGTATTTCAGGAACATTTGCAAATGATTTATTTGCATTAAAAGCCACAGCAACAGCCAAAGTCCAGCAAATCAGGTTTGTTTGGCTAACTAGAAAATCACCAAAGGAAAGCTACATCCCTGAAAAATGGAATTGGCTTTTTTTGGGCTGAAGATGAATACTGGAACACACTGAAAACAAAACAGAAGACTCAAAGAAGGCAGCAAAGATACATCTAAACACATACCATTGCCTGAGTGATTCCACTTGAAGGCAGGACCCTGTTGCCAGTCTCAGCTCCCACTATTAATCCAGAATTGTGTCATGACCCAGCTGCCACAGGAAACTAGAAAATCCTTCATTCAGAGTTTAATGCAAAATTCTGCATGCAGATCTGTGTTCAGAATGGCCAAACACCAATGAGCTAAACATTCAATAAATTAAAAACCTCTTCTTTTTGTCTCCAACCTGAAACAAAAACAGAATTTATTGTGTGTTCTCAGTATTCAGGACAAAATAGCTGGAGAATCCATGTGGGTATCAGCCTAGGAGATGTGGGACTCTAAATGCTGCTTCCACTGCACTTGGGTTTCACTCAGCAAAATGTCTTATGTGAACTGAAAACAGATGAGGGAGGATGAAAAGGGTGACCCATGAAATGCACCTGTCCTTGACCTGTCCTCCTCCTAAGGATCAAAAAGTGCTTTTTCTGCAGCTCTCCCTCACAGTGACAACTGCAGGCTCCCCTGCTCCAACGCCAAATGTGCTACTGCTCCTACCTAGTGAGAGGAGGTCACCAAATATACCATCTACAATTACAGTTTCTTCTGCTAGCTGTAAAAGGTTTCTATTCAAGAGTCGCAATTGTCTTCTCCTTGGAATAAAATGTGAGGTATTTTAGGAAGCTCTTAGAGAAGCTGAGTGGATTGAAGCATTGTTGTGCTAATTAAAGCTTCTTTGATTTTCCATCGCTTAATCTAACGCACTGTGAAGTGAGCATTTTTATAGCAAGGCCAGCCATGGGAGATAATGCAACTCCTAAAGTACCTGGTAGAACCCTTGAGCAGAGTGTTTCTCATCTTTACTGTGCAGACTGGAAAAGAGCACAAAATCGTGGTGCTTCTGCAGCCCTCTGAGGGGAAAAGACACAACCCTGTTTACTCCTGTGGGCTCTGGGTTACTTCAAGAGCCTGTATGTGGCTGTGGCAGGCCAGAGCAGCGGCACTCGGGGACAGCCCTGAATCAGATGTCTGATCTGCTCTGGCAGTCAGACCATCTGACTGGAACTGCCAGCCCTGAAGGCACCTGCTCCAGATGCTGCAGAGGATGGGCAACACTTCGACACTGGGGAAGGGTGCACCCATCAGGAAAGTTTGGGTTTGCTTTCAGAGCTGAAAGTCATTTTATGGCTTGGAGGAGTTTTAGGATTCATTTTCATTGAAGAATAAAGATCGTGTTCTGCATGGCAAGAGAGTGTATATTCACACCTGGGATACATAGGATTCCATAAAACAATTGTTTTGTAGCCATTAGTCAAACAGTACAGGAAAACTGCCCAACTTCCAAGATTAACTGCCAGATAAATCAAAATTATGTTGAAATCAATATTATACAAAGAAGGTAACAGGAAAATAGCACCTTGTTACTGAACGGACTCAGTCTCTCTGTATTGAAAGTCTGCTGTATTACTGCTCCTCTTAGAACACACTCGCCAGAGCAGCTGAAGAAGAAAGAAACTTATTCCATGGATCTTCATGTCTGCTGCCTAAGCTAAACCTGCAGAAACACATTTTTTTCCCTCAGTGTAGGATGCTTTAGAGAGAACCTGTACAGGAGGTGGCTTGGTGCAACCAAAGGAAGGACTCAACATACAACCTTTTTGTAAATGATGAAGTATAAAATACAGCATAGGAGGATTTGCATTTTGGAGTAAAAACCACACACATTTGCTTTTGAGATTAAGTAAGGAATTAACACAGAGATTCAACTAACCCAGTACACAGTGTCGGTTGGTTGGGTTTTTGTTGGTTTGTTTTTGGTTTTGGGTTGTGTTTTTTGGGTTTTTTTTAATGGAGTGATTTTAGAGGGCAAAGTCATGTCCTAGGACCTGGTCCTGAATGCACAAAGTTTCAACAGGAAATAACAGGAGCTTTGCAAAGAGAAAATGGGAGAAGATTGCTACTGCAGAGATGATAAACAAGCTTTTTTTTGGGTTTTGGGGTTTTTTTTTAAACACAAGAAAGAGAAAAGAAAGAAGCAGTAAGGGTTTAGACACACCTACAGCCAGCAAAACTCAATGACAGCGATCACTCGCTTGACCAAAACAAAGCAGCCAACAACAGACAAACAGCTTGGACCAGACCCATTTAAGATCACTGCAAATCCTTACTGACAACTCAACAAAACAATTTCAGACAATTTTCAAGTTTGTAAGTGATATTCAATCAACTGACTGAACACTCAAAGCTATCAATGAACGAGGCTTTCATTGACAAAAGCTCTTCTCCACCAAGAAGGCGAAACAAGTCAGGCAATAAAACCACAGGACAGGCCACACAAAATGTTCTGCCTCGTGTAAGGTCAGGATATTTCCACTGCATTTCATCAATGTGGGATCAGCACTCTGTGTGCATCCCACTGTTGGAAACTGCCCCTACCTCCTGAAAAACCCACCTCTAGGTGGACTCCCAACACACAACAGCTTCGGCACAAAATAAGGAGCATTTATGTCATTGCCTCCTTTGTGTACAACACAACACTGGGACACAGCACACGTGGCTCTGTCGGAGCGCTCTGCACGAAACACGCCTCAATAACGCAATTTTCCACAGAAAACAACATCAAGTCGCTTGGATTTGCTGACATCCAACCCAACCCAAAGCCACACAGTGGTTTGAAACCCGGTTACAAGCCTGCACTTAGATGATAATGTCAATTAATACCCACAAACCTTCAGAGAGTGGAGTCAGTGTTCATGGCCGGTAAGTTTAACCTGATTCTGAGTTTTGGTGGGACTGAGAGATGTCTCAGAAGTGAGGGCAGCACAGTTTGGCCCCCGAACACTGTTCATGGCTAGGTCCAAAGCCTGCAGAAGCCAAACCTTTGGATTAATTGCACTGTAAAGCTTGAGTTGACATTGACAAGCCTCTCAAAGCCCACAGCCACATTGCCCACTCACTACATTGACACTTCTTATACCACTCAGCAGGAAAACCGTCAATAAAGCAACCATTCATTTCAGACAGAATTGGCCAACAGTGACAGCAGAGAAACCAGACTCCAGAAAATAACCAGACAGAATAAACCTGGGTAAGATCCTTAAAAATTATCTTTAATTGATGCCAAGTATGAACAGATGAACGAGTACAGAAGCAAGTAAAACTGCATAGATGAAAACTATGCATTTCAAATAGTTCAAAAACTCATAACATCAGATGTTCTAAAAATGGTAAGTCAAACAATTTCACTGCTTGGAAGTAAAATGAGCTGTAATGTGACAATGAAGTACATACTTGACCCAAAGTATAACCAAATGGCAAATGGTGGAAATAAGTACAGCTGTGTCAGCTTAAATGGTTTGTTGCCCTGATGGTGCACTTTCATATTCAGACTATTCAGTTTATATACTTCACATCGGCAATATTTGATCTTTAAAGTCAGAGGTATGTCTGAGAGGCCATTTACAGTTCTATTGACAGCTGTTATTTATTCATTTCAAACCGACATACTGCAAAAAACCCAGTGTTTTACATGTAAAGGAAAGGAAAAAAAAGATTTCATCGTAGCAGGTTATAGGTAAGGGTTTGCTGAATTTAGTCATAAAAATATCATTTTTACTTTTGTACAAAAGTAAAATATACATTTGATCCCAATTACATTATAGAAATGTCACTGAAACAATAACATGGATCAAAGACTGATGCACCTAAAGGAACTGAATGCAGCGTCTTCATTTTATTATAGAAACTAGAAATGGAAGATGACTTTTTTTTATATATAACTTGTAGTGACATTTGCTAGAGCCTGTGAACAAGTGAAATATACAGAATTACATAGATATTAACAGAAACCTTGAGACAAATTTCAGTTAAGACCTCAGTTTCATTTTATTTCCTTTGAAAATATCAAAGCATGCTATGCCTTGACAGCATAAATTGTTGACCTCACCGGTGGCAAGTTCACCTGTACTGAGTGAAACTGTAGAACACCCTGAAGGTTTTTTTAAGGTTTTTTTTTGTTTTTTGTTTGTTGTTTTTTTGTGTTTTTTTTTTTTTTGCAGATACAAATACTGACACCTTTAAGAATACTTGATAAGCATTTCAGGAAAAAGAAATTCCTTACACCTGATTAAGTAAAGCCAGAACAGAAAACAGAAGAAGAAACTCAGCCTGAATTCAGTCCAACCAAAACTGAAGTGTAGGTCCCTGGTTAAAGCATCTCAGAAAAGGAGCCTGTTCCAGACTTGCAGGAGGCAGGTCTGGAACAAACTTGCCCTGCTGTGCATTTGCAAGGACAGCTTTCCAGTTCTGTCCAGCTCTGCGGCTACAGAGGCTAAATCACACCTTGGAGCTGACTCTGCATCCCTGTGAGTCTGAAATTACTCTGAGGATCACTGACATCAGGCTGCTGGAAGCCTACAGGATCAGACCATTCCTGGAAAAGCTGCAGTACCTCCCTCTTCTTCAGGTTAGGGGAAAAGATTAATCCAGAATGGCACCCCTCAAGCAACAGTCATCAAGGTAGTATTGGGAAAGGAATACATTCTCTCCATGTATTGCATATGTATGAAGAAGATTTTGTTCTAAAATACAACTTTCCACCTTTTTCTAATAAATTTCAGATGTTCCTGACCTAGTGTTGGTTGTGTTTTGTTTAATAAATGCGGATATAAGAAACTGCACTGTTCAAGTGTGGACTATGGAAAAGCGAAACTCGCCCCCAGCTCCTTAAAATCAGCAGGTTTTGAGCTTACACTTGGGCTTCAGCTCTCTCACAGCAGCAACTAACTTCCTGTACTTCTGCCTAATGAAAACGATTGTCCCTTAGTAAAGAAAAAACCCTGTCAATCAATACAAGTTGCCAGTGCTCCTGTTGCCAGTTTGGGCTGCTGCAGCCTACAATGAATGATGATACACAGCCGGTTCGCTAAGAAGGGTCTGCTCTCTGAAATCTCTGCAAAAAACACTGCTGCAAACAAGAGGACTTTGGCTGAATTTTGTCCTGTCTCCAGTGCTTCGTTCTCTCTCACAAGTGCTCGTCCATGTGGCTAACAGTACACCAGGCTAGCACGCGCGCAGTTCTGTAAAGTGGAAATTAATTTCCTTGGGCCACGATCGTTTTCAGCTTCCGCGGAGGCAGCAGGGTGGATTATCCTCACAAAGATGCAAACCAGGAACAAAGGGAGGGAGGGACTCACCAGAACCGGCACCAGGATCAAGTGATAGTTTTCCCCTCAGTAAGCCAGGCTGTGAATCTGCAGAGCTCGTGTACCAAGAGTTTTGGTGCACGTGGGCACCCCCGGCACAATGGGGTCACTTCCAGTACATCTACTGATTACTACAGGCTTAGCTGTCTGAATGGACTTGTGAGGCAGATGAGGTAAACTGCATTAAGCCCCATTGTGTTCGGAATTAAAGCAGCCTTAATTCAATTCAGGTTACTTCCCTTTCAAAAAGAATGACTCCAAATCAGATTAAGGTTGCTTTAATACTGCAACAGAATGTCCATGCTGGGCTTTAAAGCAGTTTAACAAATCTACTTTAAATGCACACCTTTCATTAATTCGGATTAGTTTTCCTGAAGTCCCGGGTGGAGGTAAGGCTTAGGAGACCCCATGCAGGAAATCTGCACGGGTTTGCTAGGATGCTGGAACTCACAGCCTGGCTTACTGCACCCTAACTTCCTCATGAAGGTGACTAAATCCAGTTCATGGCCTGTGCTGGAGCTGCCACACAGAGGGCTTGAGCTCTCAGCAGTCTTGCAGCAACCCCTTGGTTCTGTGAAGGAGCAGGATACGGAGCCCTTCATTTTCACTCTCACCCTTGCTCCTCTGCCTCTCCCCAGCGCTCTAGAGCTAAGTATGGTAGAAACAGATGGGGAATTCTGGCAGGGATACCAGCCTATGGGACTCCTGCCCGCTTCATTCCTGCCTCTGCACTGCAGTGCACTGCTGCTTTGCCCTTGCCAGGTAAATTCCCTCACCCCTTTCCCTGAGTGGATGAAGGAAAAGCTGCACAGGACCAGCTAAGAAACACAGAGAGGCACAGAGCAGCGGGTGGTAGAGGGGGCTTGGAGAATGACTCCTTCTGCTGGAAAAGCTGCCTTCCCCTCATCAAACTAAAGACTGCTATATCCACTGGGTTCCCTGTCCAGCATAACGTGGGCATCGCTTCCAGGAGGTCCCTATCAAAGGAATTCTCTTGACTCTTTCAGAGAAGCATTACAATGGCCATCAGCTCATTTTCCAGTCCTCTTCCAGTTACATAAAAAGCCCCTTAGAGTCCATGTGCGGCAAAAAGAAACGTAAGGGCCAAAAGAAAAAAAAAAAAAGAGAGATAAAAAGAAAAGAAAGGAAGAAAGAAATAAAAAAAGGATACCTGCTTATAAGAACAGGCAGTTTGTTAAGTGCACCTTCAGGCCCACAAAGACATTTCAGCACTCCTGTGTAAAGGGAGTAAGAACCTTGGTTTTGTTGTTTACTTTTTTGTGTCAAACTTGTTGAAAATGCATGCCTATGCTACATGAGATTAATTCCTGTACTCCATATGGGTTGGGATCCTTTCCAGTGAGCTATAAATGGACAAAGCAACATTCAGGCTCCCCAAATCATGAGTTCTTATGATCCATCCTGGTCTCCTGACAAAGAATTGCTGCATGCAGCACTTTTCTCTGTGCATAAGCAGAATGATCCTCACTCTCCACATTAAATTAAGGTTGCACACCCAGCTGGGACAGAAGGTACCCAAGTGAGGCGTCATCCCCCAAATGCATCCTTATCATCATCAGTCCCAGATCAGCACTGAACTGATTATTGCTGTTTAGTTTAGTCAGACAGTGGTTTTATAAGCTGAGTGCAGCATTCAAGTCCATTTTGACATCAGAAGTCATATCCTACGATTCAAGAGTTTGGGAAGATCAGGACCACTGGAATTTAACAGGGAGGGAGGTGTACCATGGGCAAGGGCATGAGCAGGGGACAGGGAAGAAGCTTTACAACATCTACCTAGAGGATGTAATGCCCTGTTTTTCTGACACTTTGCACTTTTCAAAGGAGTTAGAGCTCCCTCAGTTCTTGATCTTTCTCATTGCTAAGATTCACAGAAGTCACACAGTGAATGAAAAATAAAGTCAAGTCTTTCTGGAAACCTGGCAGGTCAAGCTTGTGCGTAACTGCAGAGTTAGGGTTGGTTTTTAACGCTAAGTGCCTTGATTTTATTTTATATATACATGTGTCTGCATACATATGTGACACACACAGGAGCAGACATACATATATATATTTATACACATATATACATATATAGAAAGGGAAGGAAAGGATCTGTATAGCGTGGAAGGAGAAGTGTTCAACAGCAGTTGGCCACATGCTAAGCACAGAATGAAGATCCTCAACTTTGTCCATTTGAAAAATTAAGATTAGTGCCTATGTTTGTTCAGATCAAAGGTTATTATCTTCCAGAGCCTAGCAGTCAAGGCTGGCACGTTGCAGAAGATACCTTCTCCTAGCATTGCTTCCCTCACCAGGAAATGATGGAAGTAGAGTAAGATCAGGGACCAGGAAGAAGAACGTGGCTCAAAGGCTGTAATGGGACCTAAGATCTAAAAGGGGATGGAGCAGACAGGGATGGGAGGCCCTGCAAAGCCTTTCCCATCTACGTGCTGGGGAATCCAATGGAAAGAAGAGCACAGTCCTCCAGTCTGGTGGCCTGACTGGGCGATGCCAGGGCTCCTGTTCCTCCTGCACCCTGCCCTGCAGGGACAAGCTGCCAAAAAGCCACCTCAGGGAAAGGAAGGGCAGATACAACGATGGCAGTGATGCCTCTATGAACAGCCTGGGGAAACCTGAAGCCTTGCATATACACAACCATGAGTTATTTGGCAGAAGCCAGTGCAGAGCCCTGCAGCATCAGACTGGCTGGGGAAGGAAAGTATCCCATGGGCACTGGAGGTCTCTGCCTGCCTCTTCTGCATCCCTGTCACTCACACTAGATCTTTCTATCCCTAAACCCTTCCGTGCTGTGCCAGCAGACAGCACAGGACACTCCTGACAGAGGACTGACTCCTTGTCCTTTCCCTCGGTGTCTCTGATCCACTCAGTTCCTGGAGGCACTTTCAGCAGTTTTGGGGGGGTGTAAGATAAAGGCACTGCACAACTCTCTCCATCAGTCTGCTGAGTCTCTTCGGTGAGCTTTGGGGGGGGGTACAAAAAAGTCTCAACTGATGACTGCAAAAGAAACCAGCTGCTGCAATTTGGATGCATATAATAGATAAGTTTCATTTACATTCTGAGAATGCACCAAAAAGCATGCATCTGCACCTTTCATCTATGGAGGATACTAGGTTTTTAGGTGTTGCTATATATAACTTGACTTCTTAATTTTCCATATAGCTTTCCCTTTAAGGGATGGGATATGTTCCTTTCTGACAACACCTGGACAAAAGCCAACACGTTTCCCTGAGCAATGCAGGAAAACAATCAGGTTTCTCTAACCAGTTCATTCAGGCCCTCAGTCTATCAAGCGCATTTTTTTTTATTTTTATTGTTATCATTATTGTTGTTATTATTATCATCATTATTATTATCATTGAATTCATGCACTAATTAATTCAAGTTACACTTTAATCAAATAGGCCATAATGCTGAATATTTGAACATGCTTTGATCTCCAAAAGTTATTGTTCCCATTTGACTAACATACGCACTTAGATACAGTACTTTAAATTACTAGTCAATGATTTAATAAATTAAGGAGTGCACTTCTGGTGAATGCAAATCAAAAAGAAAAAGAAAAGAAATGAAAAAAGAGAGGAGAAAGGACCTATTTTTAGAAGATTCAGTTCAAACGAAAGCTTATCCGCTATTGTCTGAGGTAACATTTCAAGCATGCGATCATAAAATAAATAGTATCAAATTCAAACATGCTTATATTAAACTCCATTGTGCTATCTTGCAACAGAGGGGCTTAAAGTTTTGTATGCAGTTCCGAACAAACAGGGAGGGGGGAAAAAGTGTGTTTCTATCATCTGCATGTGAGAGAACTTAGCAGCATTGCAGATGTTTTGTCTTCAGTTTTGTTTGTTATTCTCCTTTTAGGATATTTCTTCTACGGACAGCAAAACAGACCAGGCTTAAGTAGGTTTTTTAATAAGGTGCTGTGTGGATCTGTAGGTTGGAAGGATGGAATCTTTCGCAGAGGGGGCGGAAGGAAAATTTGCACTCCTTCATAAACACCACGACAAATGCCCGCCGCAGGTTTTGGCTGATCTTTTTTTACTATTATTATCTGATGCACTTTCTTGCAACTGTGCAGTTTTGCAGAATATTTTTACTGGAATCCATGCATATGCTTAATAGCTCTAAAAACTGTCTTGCTTAGTTTAAGATAACTTTATCCAAAACAAACAAAAAAAAAAATAAATAAAAAAAAAGGAGATAGGAGAGGAAAAGTTTAGGTCTGGCGTCATAACGGCTTAAAACTAAACTAGTTAAAATGGTTATCATTTACCAGGTGGAAAATGTTTTTTTGAAAATAAACAAAATTTTATCTTTCATGGATCCTGGAAGCTTCTTTATCGCAGAGCAAAGATTTGCAATGCAACAATGCATTTACGAGGTAAATAAAGCATTCAAAGACTATCAGTAAAGCATCTACAAAGTGTGACTGTGTCACTAAAGTCTTCAAGCTGAGAGTGGGGATTTTGTTTTGGGGGTTTTTGTTTGTTTGTTTGTTTACACATCAGTCAGCAGCTTGCTTTTATTAACGCAGTTTTGGTTGGCTACAGTGCAGTTGCCAGTTCTGAGATTAGCCTCTCTAAAATTGTCTATGCTATTATTCATATCCTCTTCGATTTCCATGTACTCAGATTTGCTGATTGTGGAGGAGCTGCGGCGACTGAGATCACTGTCAGATGCTAAATTAGGGGAGCTAACGTGAAGTAACTGAGCCTGTTCTTCCCCTTCTGTTTCTCGGTGGTAGAAGTAGTTGAAGTTGGACACGATGACAGGTACAGGCAGGGCAATTGTCAGCACACCAGCGATGGCACACAAGGAGCCTACGATTTTGCCTCCAATTGTCACAGGGTACATGTCACCATAGCCCACAGTGGTCATGGATACCACCGCCCACCAGAAAGCATCAGGGATACTTGTGAAATGAGACTCAGGTTCTTCAGCCTCAGCAAAATATACCGCACTAGAGAACAAAATCACCCCAATGAAGAGGAAGAAGATTAGTAAACCTAGCTCTCTCATACTTGCTTTGAGGGTCTGTCCCAAAATCTGGAGGCCCTTAGAGTGCCGGGAGAGTTTGAAGATTCGAAAGACTCTTACCAGTCTGATGACTCTCAGGATGGCCAAGGAAGTGGCCTGCTCTCCTTTCTGAGTCCCCTCCCGCTCGGCCATCTCGGTGCCCAGGGTGATGAAGTAAGGGATGATGGCCACAATGTCAATGAAGTTCATTATGTTCTTGAAGAAATCAGTCTTGCTAGGGCAAGCAAAGAAGCGCACCACCAGCTCAAAGGAGAACCAGATGATGCACAGAGTCTCCACAACGAAGAAGGGATCTGTGAAGATGTTGGATTTATAGACCTGGGTGGTGTTGTCAGTGCGGTGCACTGTGTACTCCTTGTCCTCCTTCAGCTCAGGTAATGTCTCTAGGCAGAAGATCACGATGGAGATGAGGATCACCATGACAGAGACTATGGCAATAACCCTTGCCGGCCCAGAGCTCTCTGGGTACTCAAAGAGGAGCCACACTTGGCGCTGGTACTCCCCCTCCGGCAAGGGTCTCTCCTCATCTTTAATGAATCCTTCATCTTCCCGGAACTTCTCCATGGCCTCCTCGCCCAGCTCATAAAACTTGATCTCCTCAGAGAACATGTCCAGGGGGACGTTGACGGGCCGGCGCAGCCGCCCCCCGGACTGGTAGTAGTAGAGGATGGCGTCGAAGCTGGGCCGGTTGCGGTCGAAGAAGTACTCGTTGCGGAGCGGGTCGAAGTAGCGCATGCGCTTCTTGGGGTTGCCCAGCAGCGTGTTGGGGAACTGGGCTAAAGTCTTGAGCTGAGTCTCGAAGCGCAGTCCCGCAATGTTTATCACCACGCGCTCACAGCACTCGTGGTCGTCGTGGGCAGCGGGCTGGTAGCTATCCTGGGGGTGGCCAGGTAGCGCAGAAGTCTCGTCCATGTTCTCTCCGGCCATCACGGTCATGGTGGCACAAAGGAAAGGGGACCAAGGGGCAGGGGAGAAGCGAGGGAAAGGGAGGAGGAGGAGGATGGAGGAGCACAGAGAGACCCAGGGCGGTTCAAGGGTGGGAGGGTTGAGGTGGGATGGGGAGCTTGAGGAAGGGGTGGATGTGGAGCCTAGAGGATGGAAATACCCAAAAGGGGAAAAGAGAGCGGGGATGAAAGGAGAGGCATCAGGGATGACGGGAGGGTGAAGAAAGAGGGAAGAAGTACCTTTAGGGGGGGCAGAGGGCAGGTAAGGTGAGGGTCCTGTCCCCCAAACCGGGAGGCTGAAGGTCTATGGAGTACACCCTCAGGCTGGGGT
>WAAG01079006.1:121959-143320 GCA_013390105.1 Tichodroma muraria
GAGGCACGGGCAGCCCGGACAGGTGCGCCGAGCAGCCGCTTCCCGACGCGCCGAGGGACGGCGGGACAGCGCTTCGTCCCCCGCAGCACCTGCGGCGGAGCGGGGCCGCACATCCCGCACGGACCCCGGCTGCGGCCCCGGAGGGCGGCGGCTGCGCCCGCAGTGCCCGGAGCCCCCTGGCCCCGGCCCGCCTCGGTACTGAACGGGGCTGCGCATCCGGAGCCTGCTGGACACACCGGCGGAGGCTAAACCCCGAGCGGAGTGGCTGGAACTGGGAGGGTTAATCGTCAGGCAGGGACAGTGCCCTTTCATGCTGCTTTATCCCACCGAATTCGTTTAATTGATGAATCACCTAACTTCGAGATGGAGAAGACCCATTATGTCATCAGCTGGCCTCCCCTGCCAGCACAGGATTGTTCCCCACAGTATGTGATGATCACTTACATTATATAAAAGCCTCCTGCTCACTTTGTCAGAGCGGGAGCGGTGATCAAATACAACCCGTGCCTGTGTAATTTGAAGCACTCCAGAGCTAAGTAACACCAAGTCCGTGTTTAACAGACCCGGTCTCATTAGCTTTCCACTGCATAATACATTATCTTCACTTAAGATCACCACCTTGGCACTCCAAAAATACTTAACCACCTGACCTCCCTGGTGGTTTCTGTATCTTCTTCCCTTACCCTTGGTTATATTTCCCATGTTTTATTGTTTGGGGTGAAGTTTTTTGATGATGTTGTGGTTTATTTTTAAATTTTTTACTAGAGTAAAAACCATTCTGACAGTGCTGCAATTACAGCTAGTTAGCATGCTGCATTCCCAGTCCTGTGGAAACATAAGTGCAAAGAAACAAACAGATTTGGTTTCTAGCCTGGTACAAGGGTGGGGTTTGTTTGGGGTTTTCTTTTCGGTATCACATATGCTGAAAGTTTTGTGAGAAACTTCTGGGGAAGTTCTGAGCATGAGAAAAGTCTCTTTCTGCCACTCCTGGGCAAAACAATCACAACATGAAATAAAAAGAGAGGGTTTTCTCTTCCAGTGAAAAATAAAGCAGAGTTTTAAAATAAAGCACAGTCTGAAGTTCAGTAGCTCAGCATCAGCACCCAGCCCTGGACCCTGCAGCCCTGGACCCTGCAAAAACCAAATCCCTCTCCAAAAACAAGAAAGGCTGTCCCATCACCTAAACTAACCAGGCTGTTTTTCAACCCCTTGAGGAACTCAGTGACAGCCTTTGACTCCGCGTCCCCTTACGGCAGGGAATGCCATGCCTGGTGAGACGCTGGCTGCGGAGCGTTCCGGGGGCTCTCTCCGCACTCGGCGCTCGGAGCTGCTGGGCAGGACGCGCTCTGTGGGTGAGCGCTCCCCGCCTCTGGTGCAGCGCTGTGTCCCCCTGTCCCAGCCCAAAGGATGCTGAGGAGTGGGCTGAAAATGCAGATCTGACAAGCAGAGGCCCGAGTTCACGGTGCTGCTCTGCCCTTGGCTTCCTGCAGGATTGCGGGCAAGGCTGCACATTCTGCTTTTGCATCTGGAAAACAGGACTTAAAAGTGCTTCCTCTGCCTGTCACAGAGCTCCTTAGGCTGCTGGTTTCTGAGAGCTGCCTGAGCACAGCAGAACCCGAATCCTCATTGGGAGCTGTGTGCACACCAGGCACAGGAATAAAAATAGAGGAGTGATAGCAACCTTTATTTTTCCCTTATAGCAAAAGGACAAACTGGGATATTCTTCTCCCCTCTCCTCATTTTGAACTGTGGGATTTCTCTTTGCATCCAGCTACCGTTACTGACGAGCAGTCACACTGGAAGGGAGGGCTCTTTCTAAGTGGGCTATTAGCCACAGGGTCAATAAAATCTTGTTAAAGCACACAGACTAATGAGCAGTGTAACTAGGGCTTGTAAGAAGGTCGTCGTATGTTACACATTATAGTGCTAAGTAGCTTCAATTAAATGTTGAGGAATGGAAGGAGAATCCAATTTACTGCCAAATTCAAAGTCAGGGTGCTGCTATTTTCTACCTTCTATATTACAGAAAATGGCCAGCAGCAGTTGGACTGGAAATCCCCCCAAAGAGCCACACTGAGAAGTTCTCTTCAGGAACAAAATTTTTTCATAGGGAAACTAAAAATTGCAAAAAACTTTGCAGCTTTTTGTGGTGGGAAGTCTGGTGGTACTGTTGTGATGAGAAAGAATGGCATTTTTTTGTTTGTTTGGGTTTTTCTTGTTTTTGTTTTAGAAAGAAAGAATTGAGTTGTTGATTAAAAGTCCTTGTATTTATGAGGATTACAGAAAAAAATTGTATTGAATGAATGTGAATCTGAAACAAGATTAAAAAAATAAGCATTTGGCTTTACACAGTGAAACAGGCTTTAAGCACTGTCACCAGGGAACCTGGAAAATCCTGATTGAAATCAATGGATGCAGAAGCACAGTGGAATTCCGAGCATGGCATCATTTCTGTGAGTGTCTTGAGTGACCCCCAAAATTTCCTCACCTGAAAGAGATATTTTGTGTGATAAAAACCATTGTGAAATAAAATGGCAAAGGACGTCCTGGTTGTTTGAACACTATGGATCCTCACAGGCATGTAATCCCAATCCAACTAAGCCTGGAAACTAACCTGGAAATATTAAATCTCCATTTTCAGCTTCCTAAAGCCACCAATGATCTGTGCAGGTGTCACCACACACCTCACTTAATGGCCTTGGGAGGCAGAGGATAAAGTGAGATGTTCTGGCCCAAATTTGCCGTGCTGAAGCTCTGTCAATCATTCTGGTTCATGACATGGAAAGATTCAACAGATGGAACCAAAGGTGAGCTTGTGGTGTTGACAGTTAGGTTGTCTTCCTTGAGGGGAACAAAGAATCCTGTAAAAGCTTTTAATCTTTTAACACTGATTTATGAACCTTGCTAATATCGTTCAGTGCTATTAGGCATTTTTTGTGACTGGAATAATCAAATCTCATGCTTCAAAGAATTCTGATAGCTGACGGGAGATGACAATGACTTTTGGTTCCCTCTTGTTATATCATTTTTTGTCCTGTTCCCTTTTAAAGCCTTAAATATGGGCCCTCTGTGATCAAAACCCCAAGGAGTAGACCCAGTCCTGTTGCTAAACAGAGGGAAGAGGAGAGCTTAGGAGTTATCCCTGTGAAGAAGGAAGCAGAAACTGCCTTCACTCATAAGATAGCTGGCCATTAGGACCAGCCTGGAGGGAAAAGATGTCCCTGCCTTGTCTCTATATCCCTCATCAGTGGGTTGGAAAGGCACAAAGTGTAGCAATAGGAGAATGGCTGGGCAGGGAAGAACAGAAAATGTTCTCTGTTTGGTTGGGGTTGAGCTTTCTTCTGTCCTCCTCAAAAGTAGCTGTATAATCAGATATGGAAACAAAGTGCCAATCCACCCCTCAGCATATTCAGGTTTTTAACACACAAGACTTTTTTCTTACCAGGAGCCACTTTTGGCTTTCCATAATTGGATGACTTAGTACAAGATCTTATAAAAGCACCACAGCAAGAATATATTTATCAAGAGTGCTGCTGGCCACCAAGCGCAGAGAGCAGAGAGTGACCTTTCCCTGTGTGACAAGGGGTGAGCAACATATGAAGTGCCACTGTCAGAGAAGGGAACACCTGAGGGGAACAGAGCACCACCAGAGCAAGTGCATTCCTGTAAAATCCCAAAAGCAGTCCTTGCAGTACACAACCAAGAAGTCGGCTTTGGGAAGTCTGAGTTTGCTCCTGTGTGAGTTCATTTACAGGATGATTCCACCCTATAAAAAAGATTCTGACACATATCTAAACAAAGCCCCACCTCATATGGCATCGAGCTGCCCAGGAGTGAATCAGAAAGTGGTGCTGGTTTTGAAACAAGTCTTGTTATGAAGCCCCCAAGCTTGAGGCTGTGGTGATGAGTGACAGAATGACATAATCATACAATGGTTTGTGCTGAAAGGAACCTTCAAGATCATCCCATTCCACCCCCCTGCCATGGGCAGGGACACCTTCCACTATCCCAGGTTGCTCACAACCTCATCCAGCCTGGCCTGGAACACTGCCAGGGATGGGGCAGCCACAGCTGCTCTGGCCAACCTGTGCCAGGGCCTCAGCACCCTCACAGGGAACAATTTCTTCCCAATATCCAATCTAAACCTGCTCTCTGTCAGTGTGAAGCCATTCCCCTTGTCCTGTCACTCCATCCCTCAGGAGTCTCTCCCCATCTTTTTTGGAGGTTCCCTTCAGGCACTGGAATTCTGCAATGAGGTCACCCCAAAGCCTTCTCTTCTTCAGGCTGAACGAACACACTCAGTGGAATTCTCTAAGAAAACAAAGTGTGCCTTAGGAACTCAAGGCTTAACAGGCTACTCCCAGTGCTCAAATAATCTACCAGTCTTGCCATAGCCATAATCACAGCTCCCCTACAAAATCAGAGCCAGGTTTAGCCCTAGCTGGGCTGCAAGGTCACCTGCAACAGAACTCCAGGAAAACTCATTAACAGCAACATTAGACTGCAGCAATGGGACTTAAAGTTTATAGCAGAAGATATTTTAAGGCCAGTGGGCAGTTGCAAGCTCTTGATGAATTGTGCCATGTCCTTATGATAAAGGACACTCAGAAAGACCATCCATCACTGAGCAAGCCACGTGGAGGGAGAAGTCCTCACAGGCTCCATTTAACCTTCCCCAAAAGTGTTGCCTTACTGTTTAAGCAGGCTGGTGCTTGCCTCAAAAGCTGACTGCAGACCTGAAATTCAGGCTATCAAAGCATGGCAGTCTGCTGGCACTCTCAGTGTTACTGAGGGAAAATTCCTGAAGAGGAGAGATGTAAAGGAGAGATGTGAAGAGACCTACAGAGAAAGGAGCAGAGTATTCATCAGTGGCAGTGAAAAACAAGAGGTATCTGCATAAAATGAGAATCTACACTGATGCCAAACCAGTGTCTACAGGACAGTCACTGGTCTTCAGCAGTAATAGAAGTCAGGCTCAATTAGGTGTATCAAATTCAAAAGTATTCAGTGTTTCTTACAAGTTGGGGCAGCATCCTACACTGGATTCATGATTGTTTTTATCACACCTGACAGAATGTGGATGCAGGGACCATGATCATGTGTGCTTCCAGCAGAAACTAAGACATGCAGTGCAGGGATTCCCAGGCACGGAGGCTGTGGCTGAGGGCAGTTTCCAATGGAACTGGAAGTGTTGAAGAAGGAGCCCCACCCAGCCATGATTCCAGACCCTCAGAACATCATATTAGGCTGAATGCAGATAATCTGAAGCTTTCAGAGAACAGTGACATCTATGAACTCTTCAGTGTTTCCAATTACACCTCAAGAACCTTAGAGCCATGAAAGAAATATCCAGAGCAAAAGTGGTGAAGGGTTTCTAGTGGATCATAGAGAACACAAACTACTAGATTCTTCTTTTTGCCCTCCTGCCTCTCAGGACACAAGAATTATGGAAGAAGTTATCACACAGAGACAAGACCTGGCAGCAGTCAGGGCCCCATGGGATAGGGTAAAGGCAATCCAGCACAGGGAAACAGTCCCAAATTGCTATAAGCCCCTGGAACAGACAGAGCCACAGCAAGCTTGGACCTTGCTGCAAAGTTAGCACCTGGAGCACTTCGTGGAGGAGCCCTGACACGACGGGCATGGAGCCGGATAAACAAGGTGCTGCTGCTACAATCCCAGTGTGTCACTTTGGGACATGGCATGACGATGCAGCATGAGCTCCAGCACGAGGAGAGCATGCTGAGGAAGTGCTGAGTGCTCCTGGAAGCTGCCTGGGTGCAAAGATGAAGGCATGGAACCACTTTGTGTCCACAGTTCTGCCGGGAGGAAGAAGGAGCACAGGCACTGCCCGTCTCTTTACTAGGCAAAGGATTGAGTGTTTGTGTCTCTGTGTGTGTGCACATGTGCAAGATGGGATTTTATTTAAAGCAGGACAAGCAGTAATCCCTGAGGATATAAGAGCTGCCATCAGGAAATGAATAACTTCATACCTAGGGATAGAGGGTGCTTTATTGGAGCCAGACTATTCCACTGGGCAGACACCAATATGCACTGCAAAGCACGGTCAGGGTAAACACTGATCAGCTGGGATCTTCCTGCCATTCCAAGATACCTTTGCCGCTTTTAAGGACAGAACATGGATGGTCAGCTTTCTGGGAGCTGGCTCTGGAGGAAGCTCTGGCAAGAAGTGATCAGGAGTGGAGCAGTGCCTTCCCACACTCTGACAGGCTTTGCATGCCCTGCTCTGACACGGCTCGTAGCACTCTGCAGCAGAATTTGTGCCATTCAGCACTTCACAGGCCAGATTTGAGCACCAGATGTCTTGCCATGGGTATCAAAAATGAAGAAGAGCGAGAGCAAAGTTAGCAGCATAAACAGTGCAGGCAGTGATAGTCAAAACAAGGCAGTCAGGAAAGTGATCCTTACCTGCCTGAGCTGGGATCCAGCAAAGCTTTTTCCCTAAGACTAAATAGGGAATGAGCAGGGCATCTACTGAAGGAAGCATGTGGAGGAGGACAGGCTGCAGTCCAGCAGCCAGGCTTTAGAAGCAGTTACACTAAACAAGACATGATAAAGAAATGGACAGAACAGAAGGTCATTTGCATCTGCTGCTCAGAGTGGAGCAGATACTAAGAGAGCAGCAGCACAGGTAAGGCCAAAGGAAAGCAGCTGCAGCCTGACAGGGATCACAGATGGCAGCTACAGTGGCAGGAGAATGCTACAGGAAGGCCAGAGGTAGCTGCAGAGCTGGGAGAAATGTCCTGACACAGCCTGAGCAGAGACCAAACCAGAAAACATCAGCACCAAGGTGTTTGTGCAGCTGAGCCACACCAGTGGGAAATGGGGAAGTGTAAAAGATATGAGGGCAATCAAAAGCCTGGCAATAAAGAGGTCCTTATCTCTTGGAGGGACTCAGGATCTTCAGCCCCAGCTCTAAGCCTGTAGAAAGCCTGGAAGAACCACACAAGGGCAGAAAATGCTGAGCAGGTAGTTCAAGTGTCTGTGGCAGAGTGTTGCAAATGCTCTCTGCTACTGTTGTCCTTCCCTGATGAAATTTCCCAATGCAGGCTGCTTTGCAGAGCTGCTTTGGCAGCAAGGCTTCCTCTTGCTTTATTTTCAGCATGCAGGAGAGGCAAGAGAGTTCAGCAGGGTGTGTTTCAAGCATATCTTTGCCTTAGAGCCCCAATTTAGAGTTACAGTTGCATGTCCTCTTTTGGGAACAGGGTTCTTGCTGACCTGCCTGCCCAGAACGCTTCTTGTCTGCAGGAGAGACAGCTCAAGTGAAGCAGAAGCAATTATTTACAGAAAAAGAAAGAACTTGAGTAAACAAAAACACCGGCGGCTACTGCATATTAAAGTGAAAGACCCAGATGCTTTGAAGCCTTGTCCCCAGGTGATTTTAAGTACTTCAGAATAATTCTAAGTCTTGCCCAAAATGAAGGCAGCGAGGCACCCCTCAGACACTACCAGGCCATCAATGTCCCATCTTTTCTGTGCCTTGGGCACTGCTGTTGTTCCAGCTTCTCAGTCTTGCTTTTTTTGTGTCACATCCTACTTTGTATCTGGGCCAGGGTCTGTTCTGGACTCGAGAAGTTTGTGACCTATCCTCTCTCTGGAGCCTCTTCTGTGCTGGCTGTGGCAAAGGGAATGGTCTGCTTCCTGTTGGTTGTATTCCTTAAGTGCTTTGTTAGATCGTAGCTCTTGAGTTTTGAGCATCTCTTTTCATGATTTATTTTCACTTGAAGTCTCAAAATCAAGTCTCATGGTGTTTAAAATGCCACTGAGTGCTTAGTGAGCACATTGCAGTAGGGCCATTACACTTCAGACAAATCTCTCCCTCCCTATGTGGCAACTCGCTGATTTATTTACAAATTACTTTCCTTTAGAATTTCTAAAGCTTTTGTCCCATTATGCCCCCGCTTTTCAAATCTTTGTGCATTATGTAGGAAAAGAGAAGAGGACATTCAGCTGCCGTTACCTCCTGTCTGTGTCCAATTGCCTCAAGGCAACAGGCAGGGAGTTAATATTCAACACTTACAGAAGTATTTTCTGACTTCAGCAGTGCCTAAGGACTGATCCCAGGATAATGATCCCATTGTACTGTGCAGCAGAGAACTATATTGATAGTGTGAGGCATGCCAGGAAGAGCCTTTCAACAAGGGACAGGCAGCAGTGAGTGTGTCAAGATGGGTGTTGTAGGGCAAACACAGCAGCACAGGGCAAAACGCCATGCCAACAGCTACTTCCAAATGTTCTGCTAATAACAGTGTATGCAAGAGGTGAAGACGCGAACCGGGATACTCCAAATCTGAGCCAGAATATCAGACCACTGTTCTCACCCAGTCTTACCAAATATCTGCTTTTCCTACACCCTGATATGTGCTTTGGAACAGGTAATCACTGTCAAAGCACATCCCCAAAGCAACAGAACCCTTGGCAGAGATCTCAGCCTCTGGGATGCGTGGCAGGAGCCAGCAACACCCAGTCATGGAAGGCAGTTTGCTGTCTGCCTGAAACCTCAAGGTGATCCTTGTTTGATCATTTGGATTCAGAGCCTGTCCTAATCATAATCTTTGATTTACCTCATGCTTACTGATACTGTTTAAAAACATATACTGGTTGTTGTTCTTAAAAACATAAACTGTTTTACAGTTTAAAAACAAGAGGTGGTGCTTGCTTCTATCCTTACAACCCAACATTTTACCTATGGAAATTGCCATGGCCTGGGTGAAGTGAAAGGAATCTCACCTACCTGCAAGGGCAGGTAATACCCAACCACCCAGGCCTCCAGTGTCCCGGTGTGTTTTATACATGGCAAGTCCATCCCTTCTCTCCTGTGAATGAATATGAATTTATTTAGAGTTCCCAAACTATGGATAGGTTTCAGGATCCCTTCTGAAAATTTTACCTAGACCTGCCTGAGGTCACTGTGTGGTTCAATGAAGCCAATTTCCTACAACAGCAAAGCAGTAGAAAAATAACTATGGTGTTTTGCTTGATTGATAAAAAGAGAAATATAATCATTAAGAAGTGATATCAGATGATAACTTCATCTGCAACACTATTTCTGTGTTTGGGTATCTTGTATTGTGGGAAAAAGGCAGATTGAAAATGCATTAAATATAGCAGCTAAAGATGGTGAATGGCATAGGGAAAAAAAAAAAGAAAATGTGTAAAAATAATGTATTTCAACATAAACCAAATCCTTCTTTAATCGGTCTCTGCAATTTATTAAATTTATCTCAAATCGTGAGTAGTTTCAGGTTATCCCCAGCTGAGGACTTTTAGAGTTAACCTTGTTAAAAGAATGATCGCCCTTCTAACACACAGGCATCTGTGACTGTGCAAATCTCACTGGATTGCTACCAGCTGGAAAATCAGAGCGTGGAGCAGAACTCTGACCTTTGTGCTGCGAAATTGGAGGAAACAATCAACTGAAGGAGTTAAAGGAGAATCCTCCTCATTAAGGAGGAAGTGGTACAGAAATCAAACTCATTTGTGCAAAGATTCACTTTGCCAGCCAGCCCACCTGGGCAAAGAACTCTACCTACTCAGCCAGCCGCAGGGAGGATCTGAGAATTTTAACTCGGAGCATCCAATTAATCAGAGCACTGTTAGGAGTTGGCACAGCAGAGGCTGGAGGGTCCGTTTGCCGTGGAATCCTGTTTGTGGGAGAGCTGTAGGAGCAGACCAGGCTGCTCTTTCATTCTAGCCAGGGAAACAACAAAGACATCCAGTGACATTAGCACCGAGTAAACACAGAACAATCAAAGGAGCTATTTCCTCTCCTAGCATAATATGAAAGTCACCACTGTATTGAGGACAAGTACAAGTCATATGTTCCCCTTAAGTCCTACTTAATCCCTGCTCTGAGGATTTGAAGGACATTCAAGTGATTCATAAACCCTGTGCGTGTTGTCTGCACGAGAATGATTTTTACCCACCACAGAGACAGCTGAGCCATGGGAAATTCTGCAGTGGGTCTCATCAATGGGATAATGCTGCTGTGTTCAGGAAGGGCTGGCTGAGGCTCTGTCTCACTTGCAGCTGTAGATTTAACAACTGACATACTGATAATCCAAACTTATGGTTTATGGTGTGTCTTGATTCCCCTCAGGGTTCTGCAAGTAATGTGTGTGTCTTACCGGCATCATTACATATCTGGCTGGGAAAGTAAGTCAAGGAGGAGCTTTGCATCAAGCACAAGCCAGGAATAAAGGCAGGAGGTCTCTTCTGACAGTTTATTGATCTGAGCCAACATGACCAACTTCCTGTTTTCTAAAAACAAAAAAACCCAAACAAACAAACAAAAAAAAAAGGGAGAGAAAAATATCTGCTTGTTTTCAGAGAATATGTCCAGCTAGAAAATGGGCTGAAATCAGCAAGACAGTGCCTAAATGTTGCTGCTTTTGAAAGTAACAACCAAACAGTGAAAGATGGTTTCAGATACCTTGTGCACAGTGTGTGTGAATTTATTTTTGCTTGGGTTTTTGGTTTATGCCTCTTGTGGTGATCCATTCTTGTTCCTCTTGCTTATTTTTTTGCAGGTTCCTTGGCAGTGGCTCCTGCATCTATCACAGCTCTGTTCTGCAGCAGGCAGCAAAAAGGAGATTATTCAGATCTATAGTTCTGTCAAATGACACTCCTTAAGATATTGTATAAGCTTAAAAAGGTGAATTTATGCTCTGCCTTTTATACCTCTTTGTGCCTGAGGCACTTTGACGTATAAAAATCTTTCAATAAAAGCAAATAAACATGTACACCCACTACTTGCTGGGGCCATGAGCTCTGCGAGTTATTTTGTAGGGGGACTGATACCTTCATATCTCCTTTCTTAATAGAAAAAAAGATTAAGAGAGACTATTTACAAGGGCCTGGAGTGACACAATGAAAGGGAATGGCTTCACACTGACACAGAGTACAGTTAGACTGGATATGAGGAAAAAATCCTGTGAGGGTGCTGAGAGCCTGGCACAGGTTGCCCAGAGAAGTTAAGGTTGCCCCATCCCCAGAAGTTAGGGGGATGGGGCATCATCCAGGCCAGGTTGGATGAGCAACCTGGGATGGTGGAAGGTGTCCCCACCCATTGCAGGGGTTTGGAACTGGAATCTTTAAGGTCCCTTCCATGCCCAGTCATTCTATGAGTCCATGAAGTTCAAACACGTTGCAAGAAGAGAAAAATTGGTATTGAAAAAAAGTATCGGAGACAAACTGGACACAGTAATCTTTTTTTTCATTCACAGAAAAAGTCCTAGAACCTAGGTAGAGTTCTAGATGCTGGATTCTAGTCCCAGAACCCCTGGTTCTCACTTGTGACCAGCAGCAGCAGCAGCAGCATTAGCTTGGTCCACACACTTTTCTTCCCCTTCCCATTTTTCATCTTGTCTTTCCTATGTAGACTGTGGTCTCTGTGGAGCAAGAGTTTGCATGTCCATGTGATATGTAACTCAGGTGGCCCTGATCCTATGCCAGTAGAAAAATATAAAAATCTCCAGTTTGACACTCAGCAATGCAGCTGGAAAGTTGGAGAAGCAGCAACAGTACCATTTGTTCCTAAGGAGCGTGACCTCTGGCTCTGTCCAGCTTTGATCACTAAAGAGAAGAAAGCTTTCCCAGGTCCTTTCATACTGTTTCCCCTGCTGTGTTGTGTTTTTTTTTTTTGCTCCTAGATAGTTCCCCAGCTGTGGCAGGAACTCCCAGCTCTCTGCCCTGCTGGGAGAAAATGGTGCTCCCTGCCAGCAAATGTGTCCTGGATGCAATTATAAACCAGAGGGATCTCCTGTGGCATGAGGAATACTGCATTTACTCTGGATATTTAGCAAGAACTGGTGATCCAAAGCTTGCTGGCCCCACTGCAGCCCTCCTTTCCTTCAAAACCCTTCAGAAGTTCTCTCCTATAACTGCATCTTCCATGCTGGAACACCTTTGGCTTTGCAGCAGATGGCAATGCAGCACTGCCCGCTGCCAAGATGAGCCAGTTCATTTTTCCATCGTCTGCATCTTACTATGAAGCAGCAGAAAAGGAGGGGAAAAAACCCTGCTTGGCAGCTGATCTGTGGCAGGTTATCTCCTGCTGTGGGGCTCTCAGCAATATGAGCACATTGATTCAAATAACTCAGGAACAAGCAACGGAAAAGTCCAGAGACAGCTGTCCCTCCCTGACTTGATGGACATAGTCCTGAAGACAGAGTCAGCTAGAATTCCAACCTCAGATTCCTAAACAGCTCAGATTTTCCTGTGCTTTTCCCTCAGGAGGGGCAGAGAAGGTTCCCTCAGTGCAGCACTGAAATGGAACATTTTCTTGGCATTGTACCTTTCCTATCTGCTCTCCTCACCCTCTTTCATCACGTTGTGTCTCGGCATTAGCCTGGCTTTTGGGCCCATGATGCTGTGGAATTAAAAACTTGGGATTTTAGCAGATTAGTCTAATCAACTTTCAGTTGTGACAAAAACAAAAGCAACCTTCAAATGGGGAACCAGGTATCACAGCAAGGAATGCACAAGATATCCATGGGTGGATTTAGTTAAATTAAAAATATCCATTTTATTTCTCATTCCCTCTGTGTTCTTTTAGTCATTTCAATAAAGGCAAATCAAGAACTTTCAACTTGCCCAGGCCCACACTGATTTAAAACTTGTATTTTATGAAGGAATAATTTTCCAATTTCCTATTTTTTGGAGCTAAGTAGCATTTTCCATGGGCCACCGAATGTCTTCAAAATAACAACCAAAAAACTTCGTAAATACAAGAACAAGAACTTCCTTTCCTTATGAAACTCTGAATCTCTCTTAGAAAATAAGCAGGGATGGACACTTCAAGGTGATGGTTCCCATTCCAAGACCTGAAGAATTTTACAGAAATCCCTCTTCCTGCTCTTCTGCTTTGGGGCTGTGGCAGAAGGGAGCTGTGGAGCCAGATTCAAGCTCTTGATGTGGTGCAAAGCCATGGCTTCTGGTGGATTTACTCCTCACTGAGGATGCCAGGAGACTGAAAAAACTGTCAGGAAGTTCAGATACAGCCTCAAGGAACAGACTCCAGCAGCAGGTAAGTGAGCAGTACTAAAACATAGAGAGCATCACCATTTTCCAGGGAGCTTGACAAAGTTTTCAAAGAGCACAGCATTTCTGATACCACATAGAGTAGATGCAATGCTTTGCTGTAAATCAGATTAGGCGAGATACCAACATTTCAACATCCCCCCACAAAAAGTTCATGCATTCAAAACAAACAACAGGAAAAAAGAAAGGGATATGAAAACATCACAGCTAAAATGTGCCTTTCATCTTCTTGTGTCAGGATCTGAATTATTACAGATCAGCAGTGTGCTATCATGCTGCATACTTTGAAACATCCGTAAGAAATTTTTTGTTTGACTTGAAAACAAAAACAAAAACAAAACCAAAAAACCATGAAAACTATTTCAGCTAAGTCCAAGGGATCGTTTTGTATTTCCAAATGCACAGAAAACTCAAGTCACTCGCAGTCAAAATTACCTTTCCCAAGCCGGTGGCATTCATTTAGGCTCTGCAGTGTTTTTGCTGAGCTGTGCAGGAGTTTTGACTCGTGTAAATCAGGATTTTGTGCCTGTGCTTGTCTGTGCAACAACATAGCAGGCAGTAGTGTGTACCTGGAAAACACTGACCTAGCTGAGAAGTTTATTATCTTGGAGTATAAACCTTAGAATTTAAGGAAAGAGAGTATTTTCCTGTGCTGCTTTTACTGTGTGTGAAGCAAGAGCAGAAACTCAGGGTGGACAGCTGGAGGTGCATTTCAAAGCACAGCAGTTAAACTCTCCAAAGCTTCCAGAGTCCAACAGCATTTTATTTTCCTGAGCTGCAAGAACCTCCTGGACACAGAAGTCCCTGCATGGGTGAACACAAGCACTGGCCATCTGGATATAGACAAAAAATCTGTGCAAATTACAGGAGATCAGGCTTCAGTAAAGGTGTCTTAGACAAGACTCAGTGATACAGGAAAGTGTGGACAGGAATCTGATGGTTAATTCTAAAGATTTATCTACTCAGTGCATCAAAGATTGACACAGTTCAGATACCTCAGATTCTTGGAGACAGGGATTTTCCTAAACATTTATTGGTTTTCAGGCACTGAACTTTTATCTCCAGCTACCATTGTGCAGTTGTGGGGTTTTCCCCCTTCTTAAATCTGTTGTCCCAGAGGTGCTACTGCTATCCCTTATGGGCTCAGCCTTGACTAGTGGCAGGTCCATCCTGGAGCCATCTGGAATTGGCTCAGTTGGACACAGGGGAAGCTTCCAGCAGCTTGTCACCCCTGCTACCAAAACTGTGCCTTGCGAACCCAATGCACCCCAAAATGAAAATAACCACAGTGAAATGTTGTCTATTTTTCTCAAACTTCCTCTGTGTACCTTTCAGGCTTAAATAAAGCTGATTTTAGAATATTACCTTTTCAAGGTAAAACTAGGAATAGCTTCCCTGCCAGAAGCAATTCATGTAAGTGCATTCTTTGAATGCAGGACTGGCCTTTAGGGATCTGCTTGTACGATGCAAATGTGTGAAGGTGGGTATGGAAATAGGAAAAATCCTTTCACACAGGCTCTTCATTTGAGCTTTCTTGTCCATGGAGAGCAGGGGTGCAAAGTTCAGTGGCCTAAACTTAAACTGTACCTTGGAGTATTTTGCCATCTTACATTTTCTTTCTGTGACTTTTACAAGTAGATGTTATACGTCAAAATATGACCTCAAATGGGCCTATTTGGCTTCAAAGTGTTATCTTTTGCTAGCCAGGATTTCTTCATAATTTTCAATCTAAACCTGCTCTTGATCAGTGTGAAGGCATTGAAAGATGTGCCAGGGCATCCTGCTATAGAGAGGATTACAAAATATGTCATATAATTTTTATCCAGTCACAGCCAAAATAACACACTTTAATTCACAAGGCAGCTCACAGCACCACTGTGTGATGACACAAAAGTGGTGAAGACAGTAACTGCAGAAAATTCCTACTGGTTTACTAGGAGAGGGAATGTGAAGAGGGACTATTTACAAGGGCCTGCAGTGACAGGACAAGGGGAATGGCTTCACACCGACAGAGAGCAGGTTTAGATTGGATATTGGGAAGAAATTGTTCCCTGTGAGGGTGCTGAGGCCCTGGCACAGGTTGCCCAGAGAAGCTGTGGCTGCCCCATCCCTGGAAGTGTCCAAGGCCAGACTGAATGGGGCTCTGAGCTGGGGGTTGGAACTGGACAATATTTAAAGTTCATTCCAACCATTCTGTGATTCTGGGAAGGTAGTTGCAGGTGGTAAAACAACATCTGCCCAGAACCCCTTCAAGCCATAATTTGAATGAAACAACACAGGCCAAACGTTGCTTTAGCCTTTTGCTCTTTGGATAATATTACCAGCTCTCCCAGGCTGGAGTGTAAGGAGCTTAGCACTGCAGCTTTATTGTGGCTAATCTCATCAGAGACTGCTGTGGCAGCCAGGCTCCCCTAAGACAGACAATGGGGAGGATCTCAGGGAATAAGGGAAAAGCAGATGAGGAAGCCCCGCATAAATCATAAAGAATATGAAATAAGCATTCAGGAGCTCAATAAAAATCATGGATTGAAAAAAACCAAAAAAGAACCCAAAAACCCATGTCTAGTCTCTGGCAGCTTTGCACCTAAAAATATCAAAATCCCATTTCCATTCTTTCATAGACTGAGGGAATGTAGAACGTTATCAGAAGAATCTAATGTGGACAAGAACCTATATGGGACATTTCTTGCTTGACTTTCAATGACTTTAAAATCCATTTTACACTTCAGAACTGCTACAATAGTAGCGGGAAGTTCACCAAATTATGAAGGGCAAAAATAAAAAATGTCATCAGTACTGTAACTCTTGGTAGAAATTGAGGCTATGGTTCTGTGTGACACTGAGGAGGGCACAAGACTTCAGACAACAACCATTGTTCCTGTCTAGGAACAGCAATATCAGGTGACTGCAAATGTATGTGAGAGGGACCAAATGAAAGAGGCCAAAAATACGTCAGCTGAAGAGGAAATAATTTGAAAGGGCCAGTCTTAGTTTCTTCACCAAACTGCAACTCAAAGGCTTGATCAGTGACGATACAAAAAGGCAGATTTTGATACTGAGGCTATTTTATATTCCTGCTGACTGGTCTACAAAAAGAATGTTTATGTTTCTACTGCTTTGAAATGTTTTATACCTTCCAGCCCATGTTTATTTGTTGCTTGTATCCCTATTCATTTCCACTGACACTGAATGTACACAGAAAAATTGCTGTCTTTATAAATTCCAGCATCTCCCTCTGTGGAAAACTCCCAGAGCAGGACATGGCAGCTGTTTAGCAGCACACAGCACCCCTGTGCACCACTTCAGGGTATGAAGGAGTGCAGATCCCCATATCCCATTGCCACTGCAAGATGAAAGCGTAGATACTTAGGCTATAATTAATCACACTGAATTTGAGCAGTAAGCTAAGGTTAATGGTCCTACAACACTTGAGAAAAGTGTAATTGATCTCTTAGAGAGCATGAGTGATTAGAAGATGAGTCTGTGTCACTGGGAAGGTAGTGCTGTCAACACCACAGTGTCCACTGACAGTGTTCACAGGGCACACCCAGCCTAATGAAATGGATGTGCTTCATCTCCCACATTTGCCAGCACCGTATAGAAATGGACCTAGGCTGATTCCATTGCCTTTTTTGTCGGTCACAACCAGAGGAACTGCTCAAATCGGGAATCATACATCTCAAAATAATCCATTTCCTGCTCCTCCCAAAGTCTGGTAATGCTGCTGTCCCCATTTCATTACACCTGAGCCAGAGCTGCAGTAAATTGCCTCAAACACCAGGGATTGCCGTGGTGCTGCATCCCAGGTGATGAAGCCTGAGCCACTGAGGTGTGGCAAACTGAGATCAAAGAACCACAGAAATACGAAATGGTTTGTGTTGGAAAGGATTTTAAAAATCATCCAGTTCCACCCCTCTGCCATGGGCAGGGACACCTTCCACTAAACCAGGTTCCAGGAAGGAACACTTCCAGGGATGGGGCAGACACAGCTGCTCTGGGCAACCTGTGCCAGGGCCTCACCACCCTTACAGGGAACGATTTCTTCCCAATATCCAATCTAAACCTGCTCTGTGTCAGTGAGAAGCCATTCCCCTTGTCCTGTCACTCCAGGCCCTTGTCAAGAGTCTCTCTCCATCTTTCCTGTGGCTCCCTTCAGGCACTGCAAGGCCACAATGAGGTCACCCCAAAGCCTTCTCCAGACTGAACAATCCCATTTCCCTCAGCCTTTCCTCCCAGCAGAGCTGCTCCATCCCTCTGATCCCCTTGGTGTCCCTGCTCTGGCCTGGCTCCAGCAGCTCCCTGTCCTTCCTGTGCTGGGATCCCAGGGCTGGAGGCAGTCCTGCAGGGGGGTCTTTGTTAATGTGGACTTACAGACTTCTAGTCCCACGATGGGACTCCAGCATGGGAGAATCCACCTCTGGAAATGAGAGGGAAAGAACAATAAAAATTTTTTGTCTGATCAGATTCACCAGAGCTATCTTCCAGAAAAATTTCTGAGGAAGAATTGTTAAACTGCAAACCTCTTCTTCCCAGCAAAACCAAACTTAACAAAAACAAACAAAACAAACCAAAAGTTTATGGAAGCATGGAAGTCTTTCCCTTTTCCATTTGCACTGACAGATTAATTTAATTCATTACCTTGTCTACCCCATCATACAAACTGACTAAAACAACAAATGATCTTTCAAATTGCATGCTCTTTCTTAATGTAGATGTGAGCCTAAATTTCCTTCTCAGCAATTGGTCTAATTTCTACTTGAGCTTTTCATTGTAGAGCAGAAATAGATCTTATCTGACTCCAAAGGGATTGTTAGATATGAGCAGATTAGAAGGAAAACAGATGCTGGGGCAGAAGAGGTGTAATTCTGCTCATATTTTTAATCAGATCTAGATGTTGTCCCCAAGTTAAGAAACACTGCAGCCAGGGTGGACCCACCCAGGGCTGAGTATATGTTTAAACTGCTTCTGCAGAGAGGTGTATTTCCAACTGGCAGAAGCCTTGAGCCATTCAAGTGCAGAGAAGATAGAATCCCATTAAGGACAGTCTTTCCTCAACATCTTTCTTTCATTCCTTGCATTTTGAGAAACTTTTGAAAAGGAGTGTCTTTCAGCCGGCGAACCCCTTCTTTCTCTGGTGTCACACGCATACCTGAATACCTTTATTAGAAATATAAATTTATTGAATAAGTGAATAAGTGACATTCTTCAATTTTCTAAGAACAGAAATTTAATTTTGCGGCCAAATGAAGGCAGCTGGATCACAGCCACTGTCTGCCCATGCTGCTAGAAATTCCCCTGAAGTCCCCAGTGTAATGCAGAGTGGTTCACAATGTGAAGAATGCACACAAAAGCTCTTTACTCAGAGCCCAGTGAGCTGCAGTTGGGAAGGATTTTGGCCACCTCATATCTGTCTTCTCCTTCCCTCTGCTGAGCTAAAGCACCAGGCATTAAGATGCTGAGCCAAAATATAGCATTTCCTGCAGAGCTTTGGTTTAGAGGCATTTGAAATATGACAGTGCAGACTAAAACTCATGTTTTCTTGATGGCAAAGAGAGGAGGAGGAAAAAATTATTTTCAAGGACACAATGTTGCTTGGGTCATCCAGTCAGCAGCAGAAACTTGTTAACAGGACAATGAACACCGAATATACCAACATTTGGGTATCCCTGAATATTTGTGGGTGATGTTTTCACTTTTAAGCCTTAAAGGAAGCTCATGACCTTGCAGTGGCACGTTCCTTTGACAGAAAATCCTGTCCACTAATTCTTGCACTAAACCTGCATCTTGCCTTGAGAAAAACTCACATTAAATGGCAGGACAGGGACTAGAAAGGTGCAGGTTAGTATTTTGCCTATTTAGCAATAGTTGAACGTAAATTTAATCCTGGGTATTCCAGTCCATCACATTCTGGGTTGGGAAATGTTCTGTTTAATACATTTTTCCATTGTTTTCCCACCAGCACTTGAAGTGTTATTCAGGCAGCATTTGTTTGTTTTTTTTTACAGTTCATTTCTCTGCTGCAAATATCTTTAAAAACAGGCAGATAAGCAGTGTAAGATCACAGATGGACACCACTAATCTTCCTCAAAACAAGGAGAACGCCCTTGTTTTCCATCAGTGCTACATCCATATCAAGTGTGTGTCTGAGCAGGCCAGCACAAGGGTACACACTGCCCATGTTCCCAGCAGTAGTGCTCACCTTTCCTTCACCAGCCTGCTGGAAAGAGGAAAGGGGAATTTACCGTCCTCTCTGGATGACAACTGCAATTCTGAACTTTCACAACTAGAGCTGAGAGCTTGATTTTGAGGAGAACCACAATAATGAATGAGGCAAACGCTGCTGCGATGGTGAAAAGGGAAGTTGTGGCCAGCACAAAACACTTTGTCTAATCTGGTGTGACACAGGAGACACCTTTTGTCCTTGTGGCACTTGAATTGTTGACTGATTTAATTTCAGTTTGAAAAAGCTTTTTGAGATGACACCTCAGGGCAGGGTGTTTTCAGGATAGTTAACTTTGCTATTAACACCAGTTAACATTAAGACAGGCAAAAAAATAGCTTTTAAAATGAAAATATAAGTCTTATCCAGCAAAGCAAGCAGCTGTTCAAGCTTGGTTTCTTTCTTGATGTATATTTAGTCAAATGCACTGAGCCTGCAAGGGACCAAAAATAAAATATCTGTAGTACAGCTTTCTGCACCCCCACATCCCCAAAATCCCAGCAGCTCACAGATATACAAAACCAGCCCAAAATCTGAGCAGCAGGGTCTCCACTAGAATATACTTGCCTAGCTCAGCAGCAGGACTTTTATTTAACACAAACCAAAAACCAAAACCTGGAGAAAGCTGCTACAATGCATTCTGTGCTCTGCTTTCCCCACAAGCCCATGGAAGAAGCCTGGAAGTCCAAGTGTTCTCAGATGGCCACAGTTTCTAGTATTTAATCATGCCAAAACTCACTTAGCCCTTGAAATCAGACAAGATCAAGCTTATGAAGTGTGGGAAGCTCCTCCAGCATTCACTCAGTGGCAATTTACTGTAACTCCAGTAATGAGTTCCTCCCATGAGGCACTTGCATATCTGAAGCACTATTTCCTGAGGCTGTCATGTCATTAATTTCCAGTGTTTATAGGCCAGTGGAGCTCCTGGATTTGCTGTGTGTAAGGGCTGGGAGATTCTAATGCACCTGCTGCGGTGCAGAGCATGGGTATCAAACCTCCAACACAACCTCTTCAGAGGGAGGAGTTCCAAACAGAGGTCACCCCTAGAACTGGGAATACAAGTATGGTGAACACATTTGCTTTCAAATTATCTTTTAAACCCAAAACTAAACACTTGCGCACCAAAACTAGGTTTTTAACTTAGATTTTCAAACTCGCTCTAAGACAAATCAGATGGAGGAAATTCTCTTACATTCCCCCAGCCTGAGTTCAAAATTTTCATTGTGAACCATTTCAATCTAAGTAACTCTGAAAAAAACACTGCTATTTGTTGTTGCTGTAATGAAACATTTTTTTCCAGATTGGAGCAATCTCTCTCTTTGTTTTCCCTTTTTTTTTTTTTTCCACTTAAAGTAAATTTTTAAGCCTGAGTAGATTTTTTTCTTCTACCTATCAAGTTTTTTAGTCAACCAAGTAAACAAAGGATGTAGTACTCCATCACCTCTTCTATGAGGAACTACAAAGGGATTTTAAGGCATCAGCAATGTGCCTGTAAAACTATGGGTTTTGACCAGAAGAGGGAAGATGCTGAAGGCAAGGCAGAAAGTTAAATAGTAGAGTAAGCAGCACATCAGGAAATGCAGAGAAAATTCTAGTTTATTTTTATCCAGAAGCCTTTTCGCTTGACAGAACTGAAGAACCCCATTTTTAAGAGGTACCCATAGGACTTGCAGACTTAAAGTACTTCCATTTAAACTTTAAGCCAGAAAAAACCCAGCATTTCCATTTAGGTGTGTGTGTCTGGTGGAGGGATGGCCCTGCCTTGGCAGGAGGATTGGACTGGATGATCTCCACAGGCCCCTTCCAACCCAAACAGTTCTGTGATCCTATAGCATAAATCATGCTATAGGATTTGGATCACGGCAGGAATTCATCACCAGAGAATTCCTCAAGAAGTCTAAGGAGTCCTCAGGGAATATGTGATGATGTAGCTGCTGCTTGATAGCTTTCTTATTGTTCTTCCCTGTATTCCCCCCTTTGTGAATTACATTTTTAGTTCTTGAAGGTCATATTTTTTATTTTAGAGCGCTCTTTGAAATAATTACCTTCTTTCCTTCTCACAAAAAAAAAAAATTAAAA
>WAAG01079007.1:14275-136816 GCA_013390105.1 Tichodroma muraria
GCGGGGCGCGCAGGTGCCCGCGCGGTTATCTGCGCGCGGGGCGCGGCGCGGAGCGTCCCCGCGGCCGCCGGACACGCGGCCGGGGCGACGCGCGGAGCTGCAAGTCCCGCATCCCCCTCCCGCCGGATCGCGCGTGGAGCGCATTGCCCGTAGTCCGCCGGGACGCGCCGCCGGTGGGGGCTGTTTCTCCCGGGACTCCCGGTCTGTTGTTTCGCCGCGCTCCCCGGCTCGGTTTTCGCCGCTCTTCAGCCTGGAGTTTGGAGGTGCGCACCGCGGGAGGGGGCGGGCAAGCGCCGTGATTTTCCTGTTCCCAGCAAACTTCGGCACTTGCTGTCGCTGAGATCCCGCGAGCGGCGAGGAGCCCGTCCCGCCCGCGGCCGCGCTCCCGGCGAGGGTCCCCAGCGGAGCGGCCGCGGCGCGATTGGGAAGGACCCACGCTCGCTGATGCCCGCAGATGTTAGTGGTGGGACAGATGGATGCTAATCGCCAGAGCGCATTCGTCCTTAGCAGTGCGCCGCTAGCCGCGCTGCACAACATGGCCGAGATGAAGACCTCCCTGTTCCCCTACGCCCTGCAGAACCCCTCCGGTTTCAAGGCGCCGGCCCTGGGCGGACTGAACACGCAGCTCCCCTTGGGGACACCGCACGGAATAAGCGACATCCTGGGGCGGCCCGTGGGCAGTGCCAGCAACCTGCTGGGCGGGCTGCCCCGCATCAACGGGCTGGCGGCCTCGGCCGGGATGTACTTCAGCCCTGCTGCCGTCTCCCGCTACCCGAAGCCTCTGGCGGAGCTGCCGGGACGGCCGCCCATTTTCTGGCCGGGAGTGGTGCAAGGCTCTCCCTGGAGAGATCCCCGGCTCGCCTGTCCCGGTAAGTGCCGCCGGTTCTTGCAGGGCGCGAGGAGCAGGCGGCCTGGGGTCCAGAGCCGGGGCGGCCCCAAACCGGCGGACGTGCGCGGTGGACGGGGCGGGCGGCAGGAAGGCCCGGTGCGGGTCACTCGGTCTTCACAGCCTCGGGTCCGTCCCGGACCGAGCCCTGCTTTAAAGCTGGCGGACACCCGAAGCGGCTCCGCAGCGCCCGGCGGGCCCCGGCTACGGGCCGGGGGCAGTGCAGAATTCATCCCTGACACAGCTTTTTCTCCGCTTCCAGCTCAGACGGGGATGGTTTTGGACAAGGACGGCAAGAAGAAACACTCACGACCGACTTTCTCTGGGCAGCAGATATTCGCTTTAGAGAAAACCTTCGAACAAACGAAATACTTGGCAGGACCGGAGCGTGCCCGGCTCGCCTACTCGCTGGGGATGACTGAGAGCCAGGTGAAGGTAGGTCCGTCCTGCGGGCTCCCGCCTCTCCGGCTCCCTGCCGCGGCCTCTTTCTGCTATGTCGGTAATTACTAGCAGCCACGAACACTGCATAATTTTGCAGGGATGTTTTTTTTTAAAGTCAGTTAGAATTGAAGTTACATTTCGATATTGGTTAGATTTCAGGCCAATTTCTAGCTATTTTGTGCTTAGAGCTCTTTGTGCTGCGAACGATTTAAAGTGAATAGACATATTTAATATAAACCCCCATCACAACAACAACAAAGAGCCCCCCGCAGGTATTTTTTTTAAAGGGTCGCTTTTTCCACAAGGATCGTGTCCACTGGCACAACTTTACCTTGTGTAACCCTGCAAATTTTTTAGCAAAGTGCACCTGAGTGTTGGGGTGCACCGTAAGTCAAAAATACTTATTTTTCTGGCTGTTGTATTCTGTTTTCAACAAACGACTGTTCTGGGAAGCTGCTGATTTAACCATCATGCAGCCCCGCAGAGCCGGGCAGGTGTCCCCAGCGGGCTGCCCCCTTCCCAGGAGCCATCCGAGGCTCTGTCTGGTGCAGGCTCTGCTCCGAGTGCCCGCAGCCCCGCGTTGCAGATGGGATGGGGTCGGCGGGGGTGGACGCGGTCGTGGGGCCGAGGCCGTGGCTGAGCTGTGCCCGGTGCCGGTGCCCAGGTTTGGTTCCAGAACAGACGGACCAAGTGGCGGAAGAGACACGCAGCGGAGATGGCCTCGGCAAAGAAGAAGCACGACTCGGAGACGGAGAAACTGAAGGAGAGCTCAGACAATGAGGACGATGATGAATACAACAAGCCCCTGGACCCCAACTCAGACGATGAAAAAATCACGAGGCTATTGAAAAAGCACAAATCCACGAACCTGTCCCTCGTCAGCCCCTGCAGCACCAGCTCGGATACGTTGTGAGGGCATGGGGCCGACAGCCGTACTGGGCAGCACAGCGCGGGTGAGTGTAACTGGGTGTTTGAAGTGGTGTGTTGTACAGCCTAAAATGTATGTGAAATGTATATATTTTTTACAGAATAAGTTATGAATTTATTTTCTTTCTCATCGATGTAAATTTCAGAGAAATTTTTTCAACTTTTTCGGTTTTGTGTCCCTTTAAAGGTTTCCCGCTCTTTCCTTTAGCCTTCCTGTAATTTCCTGCTCCTAACAATCAGGTTTTGTTACGTTTTCTATGGGTCCCAAATCCGAGCTCAGCCACTTTGTATATAGTAAATTTCAGATTTTGTGATGTATATTTCTAGTGTATAAACAGCAGTTTTCTTTCACTCCGTCCCTCAGTGTTTTGGCAGTTTCATTTCTCCTGCCTCTGGATTTTATGCTTAATAATACCAAAAAAACCAAACCAATGCCCCAAAAAAGCACGAGAGGAAAATGGACACTTGATTTTACATTAGAATGTCTCCACACGTGTTGGAAAGACTTTGTATAAATCAATAAATTATTTAACAACCTTCTCCTTTAGCGAGTTTCTTCCCGCGTTTCTGTACCAGAGGCCGGGGCCACCAGAGCTTCTGCAGGGTGCCCGATGCTGCCTCGTAAGGGCAAAGGGGCCGCTGCGTCCGGGGGCCGGAGGGCTGAGCCGGGAGAGCCCCGGCCCCTGGGGCGCGGCCGGGGGCCGCGGTCACTGCCGCATGGGGAACCCGCGCTGTGGGACTGCCCGACAGCCCCGGAGAGGAGAGACCCGGCGCTGAACGTGCAGCCCGAACTGCTCGTGCAGCTTTTCGTCGGCTTCGGGCGGGTGATAGGGTCCGCTCCCTCTCGGAAAGGGGAGATAGCGGCCGCGAACGTCCCATTGCGCTGCCTGAGTACCGGCCGCTGCAAAAACTCGGCGTTGAAGTTGTTGAGATCTGCGGCGGCGGCCTGCGAGTTCCACCACCCTCCCGCGCCTTCCCGCCGGGTTTCTGGGCCGTACTTCGGCCCTACACCTGCGGATGCACCCGTGCCCGAACCGGGCTCCGCGTGGTTCCGCGGTCGCCAAAGCGCTCCCGCCGCCCGAGCCTCCGCATTTCTCCCCTTGGCACACGCGAGTCCGGCTGCGTGTGAGCCCCCCGCGTTGTTAAGACACTTTTTTTGCCGCTTTTATTTATTTTTTTTTTAAGGAACGAGAGCGTCTCTTTCCCCCGTGTGTCAGCTATGGCTTCGCAGCCCGAGCAAAGGCAGCGGCTGCACCGCGGGCGGTCCTGTTGCCCCTGCCTCGCAGCCAGCGTCCGGTGCGGCACCCGGCGCCTCCAGCACCGCGGGGCCCCCGTTCTGCGTCCACCTTCCGCAGCGCTAGGCCGAGCGGGCGCGCCCCGGCTCCCGGTTCTCCCCCGTTCGCCCAGTCGGTGCCGTCACCCAGCACGCTGCTCCCGCCTGTATCGCGGCACGACACGACCCCGCGTCGGCGCGGTTCTGCTGCGGAAAGGGGCCCGGACCTCTCCACCTGGAGCCCCCCCCCCGGGTCCCGGTGCCCCCGCTCACTGTGACTGATTCCCCTTCGCTCCTGCCGGGGCAGCTCCGCGTCCCGGGAACGGCGGGGAGTCCCGCAGCTCCTACTCGCTGAACGGGGGCCGCGTCCAGTTATACTGCCGTTACAGAGGGAATAAACGGAGTTTAGGGTCTAGTCTTCGTCCGGCTGTGAGCACGCTGAGACCGTAGCGGTGTTCGGGCTCCTGAGGGGAGCTGGTTGGATAAAAACACCTGCGCTCGAGGCTCATCATTCCTACCGGCTTCCTCCCAAAGTTCTTCAACGAAGTGAGCTCGGAGGGGGCGTTAGGGAGAAGGGGGCTCCAAGGTACCGCAGGACTGACAGCCCGGAGACAGAGCCCCGGGCAGAGGGGGAGCTGAGAGGACCCGTCCCCATCCTGGGTCAGAGCCCCCGTCGCTGTCCCGGGGCGGGGTGTCCGCGGGGATCGGCCCGGCTCGGCTCACCCCGCGCCCCCGGATTCGCCTCCGGGGTTGTTCATATACGAAAGCTGCGGTTTATGAAGTTCTGAGGGTTCAATTCGGGGCACTCTCAGCAGCTCACTCCGGCAGGTCATCGGTGCACCCTGCACCCCCGCGGAGGTTCGGGCCCCGGACGCTGCGCGGTTGGAGGCTACGGCGAGTTCATCTGTACTCGGGGATTCGGTCCCTGCTGGAAAAGGCTAGAGAGGTTTCTTCTGAAACTTAAGATAATCACGAAGGAGTTTATGGTGGCACATTTACTGACCTGCTGCGGACTAGCATCTTGTGAACAGCTCTTAAAGCTGCATCACCTTCCTCTCATAAGCGCGCCCATAGCAGCTCCTCAGTGCCTTTTACTTGGTTTGTATTGTGTTTTGATTAACACCAGAACCACATCCTATCACAGAGGTTTCCATGTGAAAAATATCCTTGTTAATTGGCAGATGAAAAGGTATCTCATTAAGAAATGTGACAATTTAATCATTTCCCTGTAATAACCAAATTAAAGGGGCAGACACAGCCATGTTCACCATGATTAGTTTTATTGCTTGAGAACCGGAGTACTCATTTCTAAAGGCCTTCAGAGTTATCATGAGTTGAGTTCGCTTAAATAGAATTACTGTGTGGTTATAATGCAACATGGCACAGTAACAATACAGAGCTGCAGACACCCTTTGGGCAACAATACTCGCTATAAACTGGGTTGTACTGTTGATAGAACTCTGCAAGCGGACATCAAATCATTTCCAATGGTAGTGATTTATACCAAAATCAAGCATCAATCTAATGCCATCGCATAGTCCATGAACTCTGTAGTGTTCTAAATTAAATCAATAAAACATACATTTGTGTTTCATCAACAGACTCCCTAATCACCTTTTAATGTTGTATTTAGCGGTGGGAGGAAAATGTCTGTAACAAGACTACATCGTAGGCTGCACTGAGCTACTAACCAGGAAAATTTACAGTTGGGTTGATGTATTTTTTTTTTCTTTAATACTGTATAAATACAGTGTGTCCAATACAGTTGCTACTTGAAGCAGACTATTATTTTCTTCTCCCGTGTTGTTATTGTTTCAATATAGAATATGGCACCATAAAACAGTAACAAAAGACGGACAAAACCAGTTTACAAAATTCTGGAAAGGTACACCCAAACCTAGCTAAGAACTTCACATTCAATCCTTAATATTACATAGAAAGAAGAGATTACAAGAGTAACAAAGTGAAACTGCTAATATATGTGCTATATAGTATGCTATATATCTGTATCCAGGATGGCACTGCTATATATTATTTATTATATAAATGTTGGTTGTTGATGTACACTTAACTAAACCTGCTAAGACTCCAATACTTACTGCTGATATGGCACTCTCAAGCACTCATATTGGAAAGTATATTTAGCATAAGTTTTGGTCAGGTTTATAAATTATTTATATATCTGTGTATATATACACATACATACATATATATACACACACATATATATGTATGTATAGAAAGCAGCTGCTGTGTGATTCAAAAACCATGTAACATGGCAGTATAGTAAATAAAATGAGAAAAAAATTTAAAAATGAAAACCAAAATACTAAAACTAAAACACAAACCATAAGCCTTGGTCAAAAAAGAAAATACCATTTTAAACCATCAATATCTCTATCTATACAATCCAATGTACAAAATCCCAAAGTGGTAAAGATATATAATGGGTATGGTATGGTATGATATGGTATAAACCTTTAGAAGTTTGTAATATGCTGAAATAGCTTTCCCACATTGACAAACACTTACTAAAAGTTGAAAGTTGTGAAATCTAAAATACATAACATCTCTGCTGTCTATTTAGAGTTTTGGCAACAGAACTGTGACACATATATAAAAAATAATTCCACATTTCTACTTGATGTCACATGAACATACAAGACAGTGAGGTATGTGAGGCTTCTCTTGAACAGAGTCCAGATGCTGAAGCATAGTGTACGATCAGCAGTCTAAAAATGTGGCACTCAGGACTGGATTTATCAATACAGCTGTTAGGATTACAGATTTCAGTGTGCTGCCTTCCCTCCTGGCTACAGTGTGGTTTCACGGAAAATCTTCTCACTTCGTAGGCATCTTTTTCCTGTTGCAGAATTGGCATTTTTTTAAAAAGAAAGATAAACACAGGGGAAATGATGTAGAAAATGTAATAGAAACTTAAAGAAAAAAGATGATATTTACCACCACATCACTGCACGACACAACACTTGTGCACATTTGCAATAGGTTTACCTGCCCCAGCAGCTATTCGAAAGGACAGGAACACAGGCTGCAGCAAGTTAGGGAAAAATAGAAGTTACATGTTTGAAATACACGTTTGGTGGTTTGTTTTTTTTTTTNGCAACAAGGTTTTGAATTAATCTAATTACAATATGCACGAGGCAACAACATCATCTCCTCCCAAATTTTGGCTCCCACTGAAACCTAAAGGAAAACTTTCCACAGATTTCTGTGGGAAGAGGTTCAGGTCCCATACATGTCTCCCTTTTGTAACAGTGCCGCACCACTTTGGTGATGAAGGAAACAAAACCTGCTGTTTCTGAACTGGCTGACTCAGAGCTTTTTGTTTACTGGATAAGTTAATAAGTTGCTCTATTTTAAAACCTTGGATGATTCTGGACCAAATGCCTTAAGTGCGTTTTTCCTTAGAAAAAATTCTCTGTCTCACAAGAACTCTGACCATTAAATAAATTTTAATGATTTAAATAGGGGCATGTATTTGTGAATTCAGATTTGTGTGTACACGTGTATCCACACATACAACTACCCACTATCCTTTTCTGAACTATCATTCAAGAGCCTCAGTGCTGTTTTTAGATAGGATTTCAGAGGTTACCTCCTACTCCTCAATTGGCTTTTTGAAAGAAAGCAAATACTCTGTTTTATTGTATTTCTAACTTAGGTTTCCATCTGGTATCTTCAGCAAAGGAGACTAGAATTCAGGTATTTTATTAATTTCAACAATTGGTATTTATGTAATTCTTTATCCTTTTTCTACATTCTTTTTATCAATTGTTGTTTGAACATGGAACTGCCAATACGTTCTTCTACTAATAAGCACCTATGCATCAACCCAGCTGAAGCCATGCATTGAAAGCACAGTTGATAACCCAATGAAATCACTTGTGTTTTGCTAGAAGGGTTTTAAGTGTACAGATGGCTGCTCCTTCTCACTTGCACCATATCCTGTTTTCATTCTAGCACCCGTCGTACTGTTCTTTGATTTCATACAAGCAGCTATTCTGATATACAGACTGACTGCAGCTGAATTTGACTTGGAAACATTTTCAAGGTGTTACTTAAAAATAGGGCAGACATATAGCTGACTTGCAATTAATAGAATCTAGTGCATACATCTCCTTCCTAATAAAAAAACTTAGAAGATAAAAGACTAAAATGTTTAATTTAATTACCTTGTGATCCCCCATGCAGACATTTGGCCCAATGTGGTCATATATTACTATCTTCTCATCATTTTCTGACTAGTTTAAAAAAAAACAGAACACAACAAAACACTAGTCAGTCCAAGAATTCTCCAGATTACACACAAGAAAGGAACACTGGAAATATTGTGCAAATAAGTGAAACCAGTTTATGAATGAGGTGATATTAACACATCTTTGCTTGGCTTCTCCAGAGAAAGAATGTGTAAAATGAACTTTTATGCCCAGTACTGCTTGCAGTAATCTCTGCAGTCTGGCTGCATAAAAAGCCCCCTGAGATGTCTATGCCACCTCCCTGCTGATGGGACCTTGGGAAATATTCATGGCTAACTGTGCTAAGTGAAATGAGTGACTTGTAGTTGCATTCCAGGCTTCTGCTGCAAAATACAGCAAGCACATTTGGCCGTTTTTTTTAAGAACAACACAATTTTTATTGAATTAGGTGAGATAAATGTTCTTTGAATTAAATGCAATCCATGTTGCCTTATAACAGCATTTGATTTCATCATATAGGGGATTTTAAATGTTCAGAGAGATGAATGATTGTTTTCAGGTTATGAGTATAATCTTTAACCATTTCTCTGAGATAAATTTCTTCGTCTCAAAAAAGCATTCAGTGATTTTAAGAAAAGCAGCAAATGACGGATGACATTCCTCCAGTCTCCATTATGAATTGCTTTCATTTTGTTCCATGTTGAACTTTACCCTTATACACTGACTTCTTTAGCATTTTTATCTTAATGAATAATAAAATCATCTTTTTGCCGTTTGCAATAAACGTGATTTGGAGGACCTATTTTGAATCTCTAACACAGTACTTCAGGAATAAATACAAATACATTGCCATACAAAACTATTTCTTATTGTGCTAAACAATTTCTATAAGCTAATTAAATCTGTAATATGCACACTCTCCAGTTTCTAAGATAATCATAGATGTGCTTTAAACTAGTTGGTGATACTAATTTATTTTGTAGGAAACAGCCAAGACCTTCTCATCTGTAATCAGTCAAGTTTGACTGGGCAATAACTTTATATAAACAGTAGCATTTAGGACTATAAAGTTAAAATTGAATTATCTTTAATGCAGTAAGGAAGCTTAAGGTCAGATTTACTTTACAGCATGGTTGTCTGCCAAAAATATAAAAACATAACCTTCTGCATTGTATGCATGAGCACTTTCCAATATTTCAATATCATAATGCCACCAGCATCGGAAGTGGGGATACATTCATCAAAAGCGACTTGATAATTTACAAAGGCAGCATAAAATTGTGGATTTTCAACTGCATAATCTTTAGACAGATAAACAAATTACAGCAGTGCACAAGCAGAAACAATATACACTTGGCTGAGCATTCATTACTTCATGCGATCAGGCATCAGCGCAGCTCCCGAGCAGTGGGCAACCTTTGGTGGTTTAGGGCTCAGGAAGCATAAAATAACATGATGGTGAGGTAACCGACCATGGCATGATAGATGATGTTGCATGAAAGCTGTTTACAGCCCCATGTCAGTACAATCTGTAATGCCTACTGTGTAGCTGAACACACTGTACAGTGGCAATTTGTGCACCCTATCCTTTCTTGCCTAGGCAGAAACACTTCAATTACCTATAAGAAAAATTAATATAGAAAAATAATTACCTGCATAAGAATATTAAATAGATGGTTACGACTGAAAAAATTCTTTAAAAATTCATACACATTTATATTTTAAGGTTTTGTTACAGTGTAACCAGTTAATTAATATTTGCTTTTACTTTCTTCAGAGCTCTGTTTAAAGTTTCGAAGTATAGGTCTCTGCAGCGGAGTAAATTCTCAGTCAAGGCCAACACTGCTTCTTGCGTAGAACTACAGAAACATGTAGGGTCATTTTGCCCTTTCCTCTATCAGTTCAGCATTTTTTTCTAATGACTATTTTCATTAAGTTTTATGGGCCAGAATTCTGGTTTGGCTTTGGGCTGGATAAGCCAACTCCTGTGTTGGCACAGACTCACTGAGTCAAAGCCCAGGCTGGCCTCAGCAGCACCTGCCACTTTGCATACGAGCTTCTGGAGATGTCCCAAACTGCCTGACCACTATTTGCAAGTGCAAAGCTCCAGAGACAGAGTTATGTGCACTTTTAAAGGTGAGTTTGAACGATCCAGTTGATGGGATTTCTGTTAAATGGAGACTGGAAATTGTAACTGACCTCACAGTTACAAACTCCTTCAGTGTTCTAACCTTGTTTTCCCTTGTTTAATTTTCTCCCATTATATCCAAGTTATAGCCCTCTAGATAATCAGAAAGAATTCCTTTCCCTCTGTACTGTTTACACTCTTCAAGCTTTTGTGTACACTTCTATCTCCTTATTCATAGCTTTAAAAAAAAATCTTTCCTCATTGGCCACTCTTTTAATGGTTTTCATCCTTTGTTCTTTAGGAATTTCATGGTCGCCAAGCACTATCGGTAACATGTTGGGTAAAGTCCCACTTTTTCACATGGTATTTTTGTATAAGAAAAACAAGTAACACTGATTTTGACATTACTATTTGACTATAAAGCCTGTATTGTCCTTAGGCTTCTCATCTTTTTTACTGAATACTGTAGTACATTCATTGTCTAAAATTTTGGGTGAAATTTCATGATGTCATGCAGACAATTTTTGCACATTAAAACGTGTGAGGAAGTGCATTGACTTGATATTTGAGTAGCTGTGGAAAACATGTTCCCAGCCTTTCAGCGAGTTATATACTGCAAAGCAAACAGTCTAATCACGAGATAAATAACCCTGACGAGAGAGAAAAAGAAGGTTATAAACTTCAGGAGAGCAAGTTTCAAGGGTGTAATTAATTTAAACTCGAAAAAAAAAAAAAAAAGCCATGAAGCTATAGAACATTGATTTACTTGGAAGATTATTTTCTGTAATTCACTCCCACTAAACTGCATTAATTATACAGGAGCACACAGACAGACACATGACTTTTGGCAGTTTTGGGTTCAGTAAGTCTGTTAGAGTCATACAGTCTGGTCAGAGAGACAACCTCACTGCAGCAGCACATCCATTTATGCAGCCACCCAGGGCCACCGCCAGCTGGCCAGCTCAGAACAGAGAGAAGTGAGAGAGATCTCGTATCACATCCCCATTTCCTGGTCTGTTCTTGGCCCTTTGGAGCAGCTGGCAATCAGCGTCAGCAGGACGGGGGTCTAGGTGCCTGGAGCATGCACACAGGGACAGAGGCAGTGGCAGCTGGCACAGGTAACCAGCTGACCTGGTTACCTGTGCTTCCAAGAAAAGGAGGAGAGCAGAATGGAACAAGAGAGCAAATGACAGAAAAGAAAACTGGAAGGCTCCTGAACCATATTTAGATCATTTAATCTTGGATAGAGCCATGACCAACTAACCCTAACCCTATCAATAAACTAAAATCCCAAGAGGAATTATATGTTATAAAAATGTTGCACAAGCTTATCTCTAAAGCTCTAATGGAATGTCTAAATTTAGGCACCTTATTGGTGCAGCAAATTTAGGAGCCTACCTGCTGGAGACTATCCTCATTCAGGGGACAGCAAGAGATTTGGCCTGTGTAGGACCTGACATATTCTTGGGAGTACCTTAGGAAATCTACCATTCTGGTACTCAGGTGCCTCCAGCTGTTGCTGTACAGGTTTTCCTCTCAATTGTGTGACTTCTCAGCCATCAGCCACTTGTACCTGCTCCTGTCTACATCCCTGCTGAATCCTTGGTAGGGACAGTGTTGCTGCTTATGTCACTATAGGGTGGACTGGGCTGGAGGACTAATAGGGACTTTTTATAGTGGCTTTTTATCTTCTGTCACTCTCTTTAAAGCAAGCAGTCAGTCTCCCAACGCTGTGCATCCCTGCACAGAAGAGGCACAGGACAGAAGACAGTCATCACTGGCAGCTCAGATACCAAAAGAAGTGCTTGTAAAAGCTTGTCTTTTAGTCACTGTCAGCAGGTTTATGGGTACAAATCCCCCTTTTTGGGTGCAAAGGACTGGCACACCCCTCCATTTACTAGCATGGTGTGCTGTCTCCTGCTTGGGAAGTGTTTGCTACAGGCAAACTCAGGGACAGAATCTTTCAGCCCTACCTGCCTTTGTTGCAGATAAATGCAGTGTGGGGGCATCCGGGGCTGCAGGTCTGTACTTACTTTCAGAATGAGCTCCTTGGCTGAGTGGGACATCAGGATTCTGTCGCACCAGGCTGGACATCTCGTGTTCATGTACTGTCTTCCCTGGCTAGAGTCCTCGCTGTAGGGATAACTGCAAACAAATCCCAACCACAACCATCAATGACTCTTGGCAAAGCAGCCTGAAACCTCTGGCTCAAAGGGCCACACTACTTAAAAAATTGCACTGTTAAAAAGCAGCTCTTCCAGACACTTGTACATGTTTATCTTTCTTTTCTCCTCCCTCTTTCCTTTTCATCTTTCTCTAAGTCTCTTCTCAGATCTACAACTCTACTGTACAGTCAACAAATTAAGACACAGTTTCTCTCACCTCCTACCTTGTGCTTTTGCATGTGAGAGTGTTTAAAGACAGCAAACTGTTCATCTGTGGGTAAGTACAAAAATCAGTTCAACAACAACTTGAAAGCAGACAAGAAACTATGGAAAATGTACATGCAGAGGTTGAAAAATGAAACCTAGGGAAAAAGAAAGTTCATCTTGCGAGACTTCTTTGCAGGATTCTCTCAAGGGGAGTTATCCAGGACAAATTTAACAGAAAACAGAGTTCACAGTGCTGGGATCACCGCAGCTGTACACGAACCTCTCCTGTATGGATTCTGTAAGGGTGACAGAAGGGAAGACAGGACAAGACTGCAGGCTTTGCAAGGGATTTCTTCAGAATCAAGGAATCAGGAATGTAGTTTAAAGAAAGTGATGCTGACTACATAAAATCCTGTACCTATCAAATTGTGTTAAGAAAAAAGTATATTATTTTGTAAAGACATCTTGAATAGAAGCAGATTAAATGGTAGTTACACCCTGGGGCCATCATAAACATGCTATGATGTCTCCACTGCATTCTAACTTAGCTTTAGAGGGCAACAGAAAGTGTTTATTTTAATCTACAGAATATAACTAGAAGTAACACACCTATGTGAGCCCATGGGCTGAGATAATCTGAAGCACCTGAAGGGCAACCTTCGGCTCAACCTCAACAACCTGAGGCCAGAATTTTTCATGTCTTCAAATCTTATCAGTTTACTAAGACAGAACTTCGCATTCGGTGATGGCTCATCACACTGTAAGGCCCACTGTTTCCTTAGACCATTTCCAAAATGGCATGTGGGAGTAGCTAAGAAGGTGTTTTGGAGAAATCCAGTGGGTTTGTGACAGGCTTGACTTCTTGAATATTGGGCCTAAATTAATTGAAGTCTCCCCTTGATAAAACTCTTAAAACCCCCAAACATCTACATATGTGTGTGTGAGTGTATTTCAAATGACATCTGCATTTTATTCAGCTCCTCACTGAATTCATAAAGGAAATACTGAGGTTTCTGTGATATATGTCTTAAAATAAACTTTCTGGTATTGTAAAAAAAGGGTATGCATGCTTGAAGAGAAACTTATTTGCCATCCTGCTTGGTGTGATACCCTGAAACGGAGACATACAGCTCTCTACCAAATAGGTTTACAAGCTACACTGCCATTAAAAAGATTAGCCATGGCAAACATCCAAGAAAAGCGTTCTGAATGTATTGGAACAAACCAGTGATCTCAGTACGTTTTCCACCTCATCAAACCTAACAAGACTCATTTTCAAAATATATTATGAGAATTCAATTTGCTGCTTCACTGACATACAGAAGTACAGCTTATTTCTGAGTGTCTGTGAAATATTTTGATGATGTAATACTATATTGGTAGTAGAAGCCCTTTGTCTGCAACTTAAGGGTTCACTTTTTCTCATAACCTCTTACTTTACTTACTCAAGAATCCCACGTAACTGAAGTTACTTCTTGGGACATAAAGGTATAAGAATCAATCACATTTCATATAATCCTTCCTTTTACAGCATTAACTGTATGGCTTTTGAAATACGATGTTCCGTACCTGGAATGATCTTTTACTGCTATGTGTTAGAGCATTAAATCCTAGAGCCTATATTCTATGAAATGGTATTTATCAATTTGCTTTATTTATCTTAATGTTTTCATAGGGTGAAAACTTCTGCCAATTTCTCAATGTCCTTAGCACTGATCACCCAGTCAAAAAGTTACTGTAGTGTACAAGTATCTTGGACAAATCAGATTTTTAATGGCTGGGACAGAGATGAAAATAAATGCTGCAAAATTATCCAGACAAAATGACCCGTAGGTAATAATTTAATATAATGAAAGGAGGCAAGCTCTTCTTTTTATAAGAAAGAATCCTTCGAAGGAAGCAAGAAGCACGGAGTGTTCTGTCTCACTGCACTCCAATGAATAAAGCTCCCTCCCTCCATCCCCTCTGGCAAGTGGAAATCCTAACCTCAGCGAAATGCTGACACTAACATAATAAAAAATCCTAACAAGATATATACCCCCAAAATTGGAAAAACTATTTGCTCTCCTTCTTCATGCTCTAAAGGGGTCACAAACACTTTGGAATAAGCAAAATTCTTTTGCAGATGGGCTCAAATAGTGGTCATAGCTAAACATGACTCAAAATTCCCATGAGGGATATTCTTTTTTTTGTGACTTTCTGGGTTGTAGGGATATTTTAGTTTATTATATGCCACTGATCTTAAATAGATTTTAGCAAATAAAAGCTCTATTAGATGTTTCTGGAATATAACTGTCACTGAAGAAGTTTTTGTGAAACATACTGCTGAATGTATAGTATTCCAGAATAAAGCTTTTCAAACACCACACGTGCCAGAAGTTGTCTCCATCATCCTGTTCCACAGCCAAGTTAACAGTGGCATGAAAATAGTGTGACTCCTTCCAGAATCATCTGCATGTGAACTCTGAAGCTTTTGCTTGTTTGGAGTGTTTTCAAGGGTCTAGTGCCCAAGGATACTCTGGTGTCTTACGTAATGTTACTTCCTTTGGATGTCTTCCCACCAGCTGATAAGACTTGAACCTAGTCAAGAGTAGCAATGGAAGGAGGAGCCTACAGATGCGCAGGCGTTTCAGGAAGGACGATGATTCTGATGTAGCCATAACAGAAAGATGTTGCAGAATCAAAGACTTAGAGAAAATGCCCAAAGGCTCAGAACTGAGGCAGCAGCTGTTTCACACCCACACCCAGAGCCCGTCCCCAGGAGGCACCACGCTCGTCCTGCCCCTCCTCTGCCACCGCCCAGGGAGCACGGACCCGTGATGGGACTCAGGAAACTGGAAAACACTTCCCTTTGCTGCGGGGGGAACCAAGACACGAGCGTGCCGACACACGCTTCTACTTGATCACTCGCTTTTCGTTCTTCCTAAGCTGGCTTCATGATTTCCCTTCTCTCTACCTTCCTGTCAACCCCACTTCTTGACTGCTTCTTTGCCATTAGGCATAAACAGTCTCTTAAAAATTACTGTAAATTTAAGCTTGTGTGCATGCGAAAAGCAGAACTATTCTTGTAATACCCATCTTCCAAAAGACATTAGGAATAAGACTGTCTATGGTCAAGGGCATTAAATTAGATTTGTTTTGCTGACATCTCCAGCCTCTTTTAACACATTCACTCCAGGAAAGTAAGGAACTCCCAGTTCTTAATTCAAAACTTACTTAGTAATTCTAGTCAACAGATTTTCTGACTTGTGAATTGTAGAAATAATTACAGGCTTGATAAAAATAACTGCAGGTCTGATAAAAAGAAATTCAAGGACTCTATACCAAATAATCAAAAGTTTAAAATTTCCGTATCAATCTCCCAGTGGGGAAGTAATGTGCCATCCTTTTGTGCTTCCATCATTAGTCTTGACTACCAGGACAATAGCTGTGGCAGAGAAAAAGGGAAAACCAGTTCTCCCTGGCCCATAATTAGACAGGAAAGAATGTATTATTTTTTTCCCTTCATTAGCATTCTGCCTCAATCACAATCTACCTTGTGTAATGCACAGAAAACAGTGATCGTGAGAATGAATAGGGAGTGCTCATATAAAAATGATGACATAACAGATAAAGGCCTCTAGGTACCACTGAAACATCAATGATAAATAGATATAATGCTAACACATACAGGTTCTACAGGTAAGGTAAGGCTGCACACACTTCTGTAGTATTCTGTACAGCAACACTCTTTTTTACACACATTATACTACATCTATCTAAAAATACAATGGGGAAATTGGGAATTCCCTGCAGAACAAATTTTATGCCCTATTTAAAACAGTGGCAAAGTTGGAATTTAGGACCTTAACCACTCATGTTAGCAGAGTAATTAATAGCAAAAAGAGACTGTTATTTTCTGTGTATGCCAGCCAGCAGAAATAGGCAAAATACACTTTGACTGTGCATGCCCCTGGATGATGCACAGACAGGCAGTTCTGGAGCATCCATGTGAAAAGCTTGCACAATTTATCACCAGTTGTTTAGGATTTAGTCTTTCTTAAGATGCAGTTTCTAGCTGCTTTTCCACCCTATTTCACAAACTTTTGCTTCAGTTACACTTATTTAATCAGGATTACTGTCAGGTGGGTTTTCTGAATAAAACCTCCAGCAACATCACTAATATAATGTTCAATATTGTTGAAATTTAACCAAACACTTTGATGAATTGCTAACCTACTCTGTTAATAAGGAGCAGGCTGTCCAATGAACTACTGTTGTCACAGTCAATAAGGATGAGAACTACTTGGCAATTGTTTGGGGAAAATAAACTATTAAGAAGGTCAGTAATATCAGAGCACTACTACTGTTGACAGGTATTGTCAGAGATGATTAGACACCTTTACAAAAATGCTTTCTGCAGGGTGAAAAGTCGTCCGACATCGTAAACCATCCTGTCAGCAGTGCCTTAACTCAAAACACAAGCCAGCAATGCTGTGTATATAAATGTCTCCTTAACTAGTTAGGAAAATGTCTCCTAGTTAGGAAAAATGCTCCTAATGAACTCTTCTCTTGTGTAAGCATGGATAAAATCCGTTAGTGAGATGGTTGAAACGTACTTTCTAACAGGAAGCAATTCATTCCCTCTGGAGGGCTGCTGCCTGTAGTGCCACAGGCAGAGTGCTCCGGCTCTCTCCACGCGCCGGGAGCGCCCCGAGCTGCCCTGGGGACCCTGCCTGCTGCAGAGCACGCTGCCAGCGCTGGGGCAGCCCGTGTGGCAGCACCCACTAGGCTACTTCGTCTTTGTTAGTGAAGGTCATTCTGAACAACTGTGCAGCCTACATCTAGGTTCAAATGCAGATCATTTAGCAAACTTTATCATGTTTTAGGGAGTGAATAATGCCTCCTGTTCGAAAACTCCTTGTGCTCGCTCATCTGTCAATTGTCCCCACATTTTATGTCATCGGCTTTTTTATAACACAAAGTATTTGAGATGGGATAGAACTGTAAAGCACCAATGAAAACTTAGTTCTCTATGGGAAGAGCTGAGACAGTTTTGATTTGGTTAATCTTATTTTTGAACTTAGGTACGAGTACTCACATTTACTAAACCTTTTCTCTCTTTTAGGTCTTTCTGTTTACGTATGACATCAATAGAGAACTTCAAAAGGGGAAAAACCCCAACCACTCTTCATCAGAAAATAATTTACTATTTTTGTATTTTCTGAGAAAATGTTGGATCAATTTACCTTCAGCTCTGATGTGCTCTCAGATTGTCTAAGATACTTTTACCTGGAAAAAGGATGGTGAACGTGGACTGCCAATAAAACCTTTGGGTGCTCTGAAAGTTTTAAGGCCAGAGATAAAAATAAAAATATTTTGATATTTTTAATTTACAGTCAGCATTAGTGTGAGCTGGTGCACAAGTGTGATTTCAACAAAATGCCATTCAACCAATCAAAGGGTGACATGTAATTTTTGTCAGCTACCAGTGTGTTAGTTTCTTCCTCCAAACTGAATTAACATTTTTTATTTCCCTGAATCTTAAAGAGAGAGTTGAATTCCCTAGATCTCTTCCTAACAAATGACCCCATGTAATTTATCTTCATATGCTCATCTTAGGCAGCAGATTTAAGCTAAGCAGTAAGACACACTGCTGTTTGAATTAGATTATCTGCTTCATAGGTACCAAAACACTAATAAGCCTTGGTGATGCTCTGCGAGCCAACTGGCCATGATACGTGTCTCACTTCAGCTAAATCAGGAGGGCAAACAGAGCCCTGCAAACACAGTAGTTATAGAGCAATGTGTTAAACAGCTGCTACTTGCACAGGCTACACTAACACCATGGTGATAGTACCAACAATTGGAGTCAAAGGTGACAATGGGACGGGGGGGGGGTCACCCGGGCAAAGGCAGGATGGGTAAACAGGACTCGAGCTCTGAGTCTGGGCACAAAGCAGGAGGGTTAACGACCTGGTATTTTTATGAGAATCTTTTTTATAGATTTATGCTGGGCATATTACTTTTTGGCTTAAGACTCTGGAAAATACTGGTCTGTAATATGCTTCAGAGTGAGCATTCCTGTATCACCAGTGTTGCAGCAATTCTTTCAGTTAAAAAAAAAAGAAAAAAAACCCATAACCTATTTCTTTTTCCAAAGAGCATAATGCAACCCTTCACCTTCTGCAAAGAACACTCACCCAGAATTCTGCCCATAGTGAAAATCTCCCCTGGCTGCTGAAAACCACCCTGTGGCCAGACCCTGGTGACAGGGAGGACACGCGCTGGCGCTGACTCCGGGGCCAGAGGCTGACACAGGGCTGATGCCAGCGGGCACTCTGTGCTCTGCTCATTGACCCCAGAGCCGTGGGGAGGCCCAGCTGGCAAAACCGGATTATTTGGCAATACTAAAATGGATTATCCGGCAATACCAGTGCCTCAGCAGGTGAACACTGAGTGATGCACTCTATTGCTTTAATAACAGTAATGCTATACCCCATGCAATGTATGCAATACTGCTACTATTACAAGTGGGTAAATGGAATTATGAATACTGTTGGCTTGTTGGGAAGGACCCAGTGCTGACCTGTTGCACCAGAACAGCCTGATGTTACTATATATGACTGTGATTGAGCTCGATGTCTTCTATGGGAATATGCCTACCTGTACTTCTCAAAAGTACATTACTTTGGGACTAAAAACTACAAAGTCTCATATTAGAAAAAAATAACTGGGAACCTGAGGCAAGAAATGGGTCAGGGTTCAGGCTCCAAACCACTGGGCTTTTCAGAAGTACATTCAGATGGGACAGCCTGGCTGCCAGCAAGGACCATAAGCTTTTTAGAATATGCTTTACTTTCTGCTTGCAGAGTGGTCTGTAGTCCTTACCTTACACATGGCGTAGAGTAATTATTTGAAACATTTTTACTTCATTGGTTTTCGTTTCTTTTCCCCTTTGCCACAATTCCTTAAACCAAAGCTTGGGTAATGCTCTCCAGTTCCTCACAAAATAAAGAAAACCCTATTTCAATTTGAAATTTGAGAATTGGTGAGAGTGGCACTGGTTTAATGTGAGCAGAAACATGGAGGCAAGATCTGTCTGAAAAATCATTGTAATGATTAAATTCTAATTATTTTGGAGGAAATGACAGCTGTCTCTCTTCTTCCAGCTGGAAAGTTGTTTCTGTGCTTCAGCTTTAGATGCTGGAAGCACCCAGACAACTGCATCACGTCAGGTGGGAATTTGTTACTTGGGGGCTGAGAGATCCATGGGTGATTTCAGATATGTCACTAATGCCTGGAAGGTGTTTTACCGTGTGTGAGTGAGTCTGAAGTATTTCTGTTCAGTGGAAAATACTTCTTAATTGGAAAAAAAAAAAATTCCTGTCATGAAAGTAACTCATAATGCAAACATAAAAATAACTTCAGGCTTTTTAATCTGAGTGCCTAACTCCCCTTTTGTGAAACAACAGGACCCAGCAGCATTACTAAGGAGACGTTCTAGGAAATGAGAATCCCATTTGCTTCAGGAGTGCTGCCCTGCCCTGTCAGCAGGCAGTGTGTATGATCTGAGAACATGCAGAGAGGCAGTGAGAACACTGGAAAAGAAGGGCAGCCTGCTGACACCTAAACCATCATCTTGGCCTTCCATTTCACACCCGAGGGTGACCCTGGGGCTCTGTGCAATGGCACGCAGAGGTTCTGCTCTGAATGGTCTCTGCAGAAGAGAAGGAAGAAGGGAGCGCTCTGGGCTTCGCTTCACGCAGAGCAGGCTGGCTGCAAATCACACCAGAAAAATACATGTGTCATGCAACCTTCTAGAACAGAGAAGGGTCATGGGACCAAATACAAGGTAGAGAAAAAATATTTTATGGACTAAATAAGATTTTTGCAGAATAATGAACCAGTGCTAGAGAGAATTCCAAAGGAGGAACACTCTGCTGAGAGTAAATGAGATTCAACCTATCTCCTGCTCAGAAGCATCAAAAGCCAAGACACTGCCAGTGCAGAGTGTCTGCTTAAGATAAATATCTCACAGAGGGTATCTAAGACACAAACATATGTCCAACCAGTAAATTACATGACAGCCTAATTCAACAACAAACAAGAATAGGTCACTTTAAGAGAATGATTAATACGCGAGATTGCTGTGCATGCAGCCTTATCTGAGAGCAAACCTTGTATGTGGGTGTGAACTCTTGCTAAAGTCAGCTCCTATCTTTGCTATACAACAGCTACAAGAATAATTATAACAATTAATGGAGAGCAATGATAAAGGTAACAATTGCCCACCTGTATATTGACAGACCACAATGTCTTTACTTCTTTTTTTCACACCTCCTGCCTTTTGCAGTGATTGTTGACTACCATGAAGCCTTTGCAGCCTAACACTGGGCTGTTTGCCCATGGACAGACTGTTCAGCCTGTGAGTGACAGAACTTACAGAGTTTAAAATTCTAAATTGTATTTAGTCTCCAACAGCTTGGGTTGCTATGAGCTACACTAGGTCACAGAGAGTAACAAGATGAAAACATGAATATTCACTATATAGAATAAAATACCTCAAAATATAGGAATATAGGAGTGGGTGAATAATGTCTGAAGAATGTTGGAAAGATTTTTTACAGGTTGCCTAACATTGCAGACCTGCCACATAGCCTGTGGTTTCTTGTTAAACTGTGGCTTCCCTCCCAGGCTGCCCTCACCTTTGGCATATCTCAGCAGGACAGAGGAAGGGTTTGTGAGGGAAGGGTGGACTCTGGACAGGGCCAGAGGAATGCCTAACCTCCTGCCACCACCCTGCAGGCTCCAAGGACCCTGGACAGAATGTGCTGGGAGGCCCTGTGGACACGGCCTCAGCAGATCCGGGTCCAGAGCCGGTGGGACAAGCCTCTTTTCCCTGAAGTTCATTCACTGCATCCCTGGCATGCTCCTCTGGGCACAGGCATACAGGGTGGAGAGCTGATATGGCTTAGGCACATGCATTAAAGAACTAAAAGGAACTTAGAATTCGAGTTTAGAAAATGCTTTAGGGCTGCTGAACAGAGAGGAGGTAACTGACAGACCTGCAGATGCTGTCAGTGCTATAAAATCACTGAATGAAGGCATGGCTTGGGTTGGAGGAACCCTTGAACTCAGCCAAGGCTTTGTTCTAAATGGTTCTAAGGGGTGACTACCTGAGCACCCCTCCCTCTACACTGCAGCACGATGGTCACCCACGGCAGAAGGAAGAACTCATAGCAGATCAAGCAGACGTTTGGTCTTAAATGACAGTATTGCACTGGGGAAGAACAGTAGATTAGTTTTGAGTTCCCTAAGCATGCCTGCAGAGACACTATTTTTAGATGCGGCTGTACGAGAGCTCAAAAGTGGCTCTCTAATCCTTCCCACATTCAAAGTTAACTAAAAAGTCCTGAAGTTAATGTGCAGTAACACAGTCTGTCAAGACCCTGTGGAAACTCCTTTGCCTTTGTAGAAACATTAATTTGCTGTGCTGCCTTAACACCATTCCATTTACAGACACAAATTCAGTTTGTAACTATAAATCTCGTAGAAGTATTATATAAGTAATTATTTATAACTACCAAAAATTATGTATGATTAAAAAGAGTAATGCATTTCTGTTAAAATAGGGCAATAGGTTGTCCTTGCCTCATGACACAGAAAACAAGGAGGGATGGGTGAAAAAATCATCCTAATGTAAAGCCAGTTTGCTCTTTATATATACATGCCATCTTTCAGTATATAATCTTTTTTCACCATTTATTATTATTGCTATTATCTAGTTGTTAAGAAGGAAACAGAATGAGTAGAACTAAAACACACAGAGACTACTCACACCTAATTTCTGATCTCTGCTTGAGGGGAGCATGGCACCGAAAAGCTGTTACAGACTGGTCTGAAGAAGCTGAAAACTATTAATGGAACAATGTATTTTTGGCAAGCCTTGCTGTAGCTGAAAGCATTAATGTTGGAGAAATGAAGTAGAAAAAGTATGTATGGTATAAAAATTGTATCACTTCCCCTCACCTTCATCTACCCTGACCAGATACATGACAAGTGAGACACACTCAGGGCTGTACACACCCTGCTGATCTACTGTTATCATACTCAATCAATAAGGACAATTTAGAGTGGTGGTAACTCCGTGCATACTTCCAGTGTCCCAGGGGATCAATACAAATCAGTATCACAGCTGGCTGGTGAGAAGTAATGAGACTATGATCACAAAAGGCAAGCTTCCCAAATTTTTTCTTAGTGTATGCCAAAACATCATACTTTTCTATCTGTCCACGAAGCATAAAATAGAAGTATTTAAACATTTTATATCTATTAACAAAAAAGTATATAAAAAGCGCAGTTTTTTCTGACCTTTTTCTAGTATTTTTTTAATTTTTTCTTTGTGAATGCAGTATTTCTTTTCCTTGAAAGCAACTGTGAGATTTGACTTCCTCACTCTTGGAAAGGGACCAGACGTGTATAAAATGGCACCAAATTTTCCACAGATTCTCCTGAATAGGACTGCCATTTGCAAAAAGCTCGGTTTTGTATGATAGCAATTGTTGTCCATTCATGGCTAAAACACCTCAGGATACCGCTGACTAAAATCATGCACGTGTTAAGCCAGCCAATTTATTCTAACAGTCTTAAGTAGTTATATGATGTGTACTGAACAATCTAAAGTAGTTATATGATGTGTAGTGAAACTGAAAAAGCAGAATCTCAGTTCCTGCCCTTTCCTGATACCCCTCTTGGATTTCCCTGAGTGATGGCCACCGGCTCTACACCCCCAGCTGACTGCCACTGCTTGCAGTCATCAAACAGCTTGAGGAAAAGACTGTCTTTATGGTTGCAATAATGTGATTTAACAGGTGGTCTGGGCCCAGTGCTTTAAAGTCCTTCCACATCTCTGAGCACACAATCCTGCCAGGTCTGTTTTAAGAGCAGCTATAAAAGACAGGATCAGCGGAACCTGAATGATGAGCTTCGGAGCACTACTGGCATGTGGCTTATTCCTGATGGAGAGGATGGGGGAAGAATAAACAATCATGAAAGGAACAGAGATCATTATAATTTTTGCAACAAATATGGGAACGTTCACATTTTACCAACAGTGCAAGTAACAATTATGTTGTAGCTAGTTAAATAAGTGGATTACATATGAATCTTACCTGGGAGGAAATGAGATGTCCAGTTCATACAATCTGTCTTTAAAGACTGACAGCTCTCTGTCAAATTCTAAAAGCTATAAAAGACAGAAATAAATGCATTCACTCTTTAATGTTGAACTTCAGTAATTTAAGAATACTACATTATATAAAAGGAGATAAAAAGAGACTATGATCACACACAGCTTGAGGTATAGCCTTCATAGAATAGTTTTTATAACACAGGGCAAAACTGTCTGGACTATTCTGATACATAAACAGTGCATTGAGAAAAGTGTTGAAAACATTAATTTTCCTCAGTGAAAGTCATAACACTGGCTCTTCACTGCCCTGTGAGTGCTCTTATACCACAAGAAGGCTACATTTCTTGAGATTTCATCAGCAATCTTTTCAGAGATAAACTAGACTAGCAATAAAAAAGAACAGCAAACTTATATGCTAACCAGCCCATGAGAATGTCAGTGAAATGTATCATACTGCTCTGTATTATCTTTAGTGCAGATAAGCAGGTACAACAATCACAAGGATGTGCACATCACTCTTCCCAAGCAAAGCTGAACGGAGTTCCTGTACACCTGTTCTGGATGATCCATGGCAGAGAGCAGACACAGGGACATGTGACAGTACATAAAGGGTGTTCCCAGGCAGCAGCCAAGACAGAGCACCAGAAGAAGGTGTTTAACAGAGATGTTCATAAGTCTAGATTTAATGTCCTGTATAAATACTAGTCCCACCCACATTTGCTTTCCCCTGGACCTCTACAGAGAGAATAAATACCCACAGTCTTTGTTCACAAACACAAACCCACTCACAAAACCTCACTGATAATTGTCCCCATCAAACCCATAACTGTTCAGATGGTCACAAACGATCTTACTCAAGAACCCGGCTGGGGTGCAGCCTGTCCTGGGAGCTGTGAGCTAAAGACAAAAGCTCATCATCCACATGGTGCTGGCCCTGGCTCTGAGGGCCACTCGCTGTTCTGACGAGCGCCCCGGCACTGTCCCGCGCCACGGCGGTGTTTGCCCACCGTTCATTAATCATGTCCCATCTCACAGCTGTGCTGATACCATTGTATGAATGGCAGAGGTTCCCAAAGAAATTAGATCCTGTCCCCCCTTTCCCCTCCGTCACCTCATAAATCATTCCTGAAATGTGCAATTAGCAGTTACTTGTACACATTAATTATCTGTGTGAAAAGCAGCTACCTGAACCACCTGCACTGCCAATTAGCTCTCTCTCCACGGCTCACCCAACTCTCTCCAGCCTCTCCTGCCACGCTGCCATATGTAGGTACCTTTGCATGAAGATGCCAGGTGATGGGCACCTTTTCCTGCTTTAGTTCATTCGACACCAAACTCTCTGTGACAGTACACTGGAAAAGATCCGCAATACCAATAACTGTGACAATTCGTGCTTGTTTTAACATCTGATTGAAAGCCTGAGAATTCAATATGTTTGGAAATATATTTTGAAATATCTGTGTGGAAACTTACAGTATGTATCTAATAATATACTCAATCCTAAAAGTGTTAGGCTGGTCCAGCACTCACTGGTCTTACTGAAGCAATCTCAACATACTTGAAGAATAAATGGATGTTTCCATCACCATGAATGTTTCCAGACTGTGATTATGTATTTCAGCAAGCAGAACAGACTGGTAGTCACAATACATACACATGGGCTATGAAAACAAATGTTACCATCCCCTTCCTGCTCCAGGTGTCTTCACCTTAAAGGTAACAATCTCCCTACATGAATCTGGGATAGGAAAATCAGTTGCCATCCCCAGTTAAAACTATTAATTGAAATGTATGTCCATACATGTTTCCTACTGTTCCAAGTAAACAGCTCAGAGTAGGGAAGGGGGGGTGTCAGGAGAAAGGCTGTTTCTGAAGTGTTAAACTGCGAGGACTGAATGAAAGAACAATGCTCCACAGAACACAATGGTATAAATTACTCATGGGCATCCCAAGGTTTGGCAAAGTTCAATAGATGCATTGTCCTCTCACACCAATTCATATTTTCAAAATTTTATACATTCAGATTGTTCTTGCCATGATGATATTTGCAAACTCAATGAGGCCTGGGGTTTAGAGGACTGAGCATTTGGCTGTGTATTATTATCCACAAAAGTTTCTGCTGTATTTGTTTGCTGCAGTTGTGTATGTAATGTCTGTGCTATGCAGATGAGCTGCTGACACTGGTGACAGATAACAGAAACAAGACAGCATTGTGTACTGTGCTGTCAGTTTCCTAAGTTTCCCCAGGTAAAGGGACAGCTTCAACCTGAAGCCAAAGCCCAGCTAGGTGCCTGGAAGGATTTAGGGAATGCTCATGGTGAAGAATTCATCCTGCCATGTAAAACAGCCAAATATTTTTACTGGATTATTTGCAAAAGCTTTAACTTCCTGCTATATATTAAATAATTATGCACTTTTATAAATTATTTTCTCCTAGTTATTAAATGACTGTTACAGTACCTGTAACCTTCTGTCCAAACATATCCACCAACTGTGCAGACAGACACCTGCTCGCTCTTGCAAGGGCAAGGACAGGTTATCTGTGTGCTCAGGGCTGAGCAGTGGGAACCCCCCACAACCTCTCTGTTTACCTGCAGCACTGCAGGCAGTGAGGAGAGGAATGGAAGAGATGATGAAAACCTGAACTGTGCATTTTGAGAAAACAGCAGTTATTCTTTTCAGTAGAAGAGCATCTTTTAACTACTACTTTTTGGTGCATAAAGCTCTTGCATTCTCATTTAAGCCTGTAATATCAAAATACAAGATTTTTCATGTAAATGCAAGGTGTTCACTAGGTCTTGTCATAAACAATTACAAATGTCACTTGCCCTGAAAGCAGCTTTAGTAAGAGAAGGCACAGGGCCTGACACAGGCATCAGTCAATTTTATCTGCTTTAGGACAGGTACACAGGTGCCTGGAGCAACCCGACATGACAGAAGAAGAATGAAAATTAACATGATACTGAGGAGCAGACAGACTTTCACAGGGTAATGTCCTTACTTTTAAAGCATCTAACATTGTCTTTAAAAAACCCCACCTGGAACATACTCCTTTCATGGCAATTTCACCACAAACTGCTCATTCATTCCCACACTGTATACCAATCAGCACTGTGAATAATGTCATTGCTGGAACAGGAAACATGAGTATGTCTGTCACTCTAAATGCCTTAAAAATGATAAAAAAATTAAGTTCAAATGCTAAAAATCAATATATTGTTCTATTTAATTTACTCATAATAAGATCATCATTAAGAACCAGATCTTTAAGGTGTTACATGACATGCTGTGGTAATTTGAGCAATTACACAGAGACTCTAAAATGTTGTGACTGGCAGATCATTCCAGAATTATGTGTCATAGGCACTTTTCAGAAGACTGTTTTTTTTCTCCAAACTCAGTTTCACCAAAGTATTTATACCTAAATAAGAGTGAAGATGATGCAGGGTCTATGTTTTATCTGCCCCAACACAAAGCCAATGATATTACATCAAGATATTTGCTCTACAATGTCCAGTGACCAGTCCAACAGGAATGTTGATGAACACCTGAATGAAAATACCATCATCCCTCCCTCCCTCCCTCCCTCCATGTAGTGTATCAATAGTTGGCTACTACCTGTGAGTCACTGTGACCCCACACTGCAGGGAATGCAGCCAGGCAGAGTGTGTAGAAATGACTGCAGTTGCAGTGAAGGATATTTCCTATTTAATTTGAGAAGAATTAAAAGAATTCAGGACTGATGGCTGTGTCAGCTGCAGTGCCCATCACCTCTTAAGGGAATTATCAAAACTGCTGGTTTGCTAGGACACTATGTATTCTGTAAAACCTGCTGAAGGGAGTGTCACTTTTTGCTCCCTTTTTCTTGGCAGCGCTGTAGCATACATTTATGTGCCAGGGTGGAGGAGAAAGCAATACACAAATTTCTAAATAAATTTCTAAATTTCTACATTATGCAGCTTGACAGTAACTAAAGGGTTATAGGAGAGTTTGGACAGTTGCAGAAACCAAGGTTCTGCTTGCTTCAATTTAAAGCAATGAGGCACTGGTAAAAGGTCAGCATCTATTGGGTACACTGCAATGGCTAAAATCATACATGTATGAACCCCTTCAAACAGGGCAACTTAATTCAGTCATTGGAGTAGAACAATGGCAATTACTCATCAAGACCTACAGACCAAAGTCAGAGCACTGGTAGATCAGGAGGTGATATTAGCAGCATTTATCAAATCCATCTGCAGGGCCCACAAGAGAATTCACAGCTGTGAAAGGGAAATGAAGTTTCAGACCAAAAAGAGGAGATGAGCATACAGAAGTGACCTCAGAGAATTAAACATGCGGACACTGGTCACCGTAACCTCCTTTGCCAGTCTTGTGGAGCACACGTTTTTTCCCAGAGACTTTGAAAAGACAGTAATTTTATCCATCTTTCCAGTCCCAGCAAATTATTTAAAATTTGATTCAGCAGTCTACTGACTTCAGGTAAAGGCCTGTGGAAAAGCTGATCCTTCCCACTTATACATGAAAACGCTGTACACATCTCTGCCTGATTTTAAAGCTACTTCTTTCTCTAACAAAGACTATGCAAAATGATCTATTACTATATATTTTGAATCTTAATCTTCTTTCTCTCATTGCCAGTCTTTAAAATCAAGTTTCACAGAAAAAAAACCTCAAATCATTGAATATAAATGTACCACTTCTGCTGTTTTTGTTTAATATTATATTTCTGCACATATCTATATATCCTAAATGGCAGCGTTGTTAAATCACAAACGCCCACATAAATGTGGATCTATGGCACACAGAGAAATGGCACCAAAGAGATTGGTCTCAGCATTAGAGGGGTGAGGCACAGCAGTGCACAGCTAGAGGCACTGAGGGCTGACACTGCTGGTATGGATAAGCTGCCAGTCAAACATCCTGCCAACAGTTCCAAGGGCTCAGCCACCCCTCTGTTCTGCAACATGCAGCAGAATCCAGATCTTATCCTGTGAGAATTCTGTTACTAGAGAAAAACAACATCAGAAATAAGAACCTGCTGTACCACTTAGGGAATTAGTTCTCAATGAGATGACTGAAGTACATGTAAAGGATAAGAAGCCAAAAGCACCGACACAGATTGAGCCTGGGCTTCCACTCGTGCAGCAGCAGTGAACTTTCTGCTGACCACAGAAGCTCCTTCCACACCCCAAGGGCTCCTTGCCCAAACGCTGCCCTGCAGCAGTGAATTGCATCCCACCCCTCAGCTGCCTGTGCCCAGCCGAGCCTGGAGCGCCCGAGCGGTACCACAGACTCCAGCCCCAGCAGCCGTGCTGCAGCCCGACTCCTCCAGCAGACGGGATCTGCTCCCCAGGACCCGAACCTGACTCAGTCCCAACACATCTGGACTGACTTGTTTGTGCAATCTGGATTTACATTTATGTTTCGCTAGTGAGAACAACTTATTGGTAATATTTCCTATCTCTGTCATTTCTCATTTTGCAGTTTATCCAACGGTATATCAACTAATCGCTAATTTAAGCAAAGGCAATTCTAAACACAGGAATGCTTCTGAAAAATGACGCAGTGCACGAAGCCAACTTTCCTATTAATTGGTTCCTATACTTTATGAAAATCAGGCATCTCAAAGACTATCTTAAATAAAAGAAGCAGTTTCAGGATAGGCAGGATTTCCTTATGACCAGTCTGAGGTAGCAATGGTCCTAAGCAATCAATTTCCTTTCTCTACCCTAATTTGCCCTTATACATCATATTCAAGATTTTATCTGGACAGGGGCTGGTTGGCTCAGTGGATAAACCTCTGCCTTTTCACCTCTGGGATCATGGTTCAAGTCATACCCTGATGAAATGCACTTGATCGTCCTAATCTAGTTCCTAGTGGACAGTATTCCCATTATCTTTAAAAGGGTCAGAGCCAAGGCCATTGGGAAGAGTGCATTGTGCTACATCTTGTCTGTTGATTAATACATTTTCAGTGACGCCAGACCCTTAATCTTCATAAGCATACATATTCTCACAAAAATCTTAATAGAGGCCCCTTGTGGACTATATCTTTGTGCTCATTTTGTGTATCACTTTAGGATTTCCTGGGAATACACACACACACACCCCTCTCCAATAAATTGCTTAAAATTTAAAAGTATGTTTGCCTGAACTGTTTGCAATAACATCTCTAAGTTAACGAGCATGACAGTGGATCACTTTAAATCACGACCTCTCAGAGGGAAAACAAGACCTTTAACTCAATCCATTCTTACAGCATATTATAACTTTCTTTTCATGCCACATCACTTGAGGCTGAACACACACAAATAAAGGGAATTTATTCTGTGAAGGGAAACTGAGTCAGAACATACTCTCTGTAAGAGTTCACTGTTCTTCCTCTGCACCAAGAGAGCTGCTGCACAATTAAAATAAGAAATAGAACCACATCCACTCCACGAAAATCCAGGCTGGGAATCACTGGGTTTGTCATCATAACATTCTTGGATCTGCTTTGGAGTGGATGTTGGTACACCACCAGTGCCCTCTGAAGCCTCTGGTGATCCTGGAGCTGCATGCAGCAGCGCCCTTGGGCCAGTCCTTCTGGCCCTCAGCAGCACAGCCCACAAGGACAAGGGCTCTGTGTTTCTATGGGGGTTGGGGCAGCTGGACCCAGGACCAGCAGGGACAGCAGCATGCAGAACCAGCAGGGCAAGCACAGCTTCACTACTGGTCACCAGCTTCCACAAAGATCAGTAGAAAAAAGAGATCATGATTTTAGTAGGAATATCATCAGGTTCCACTCTTAAGACAGTTAATTCACTGATCACTTTTACTACACAATTGTGGTCAAAATCCTAAGGACAGTGCATTAGCTTCTACCCGGATTGATTCTTTAATACAGATCACAGGAAAGACAGGAATGTAGGTACCATTCCTCATTTCTAATTGCAGTTAAAGATTATAAAATGATTCCTGATGATTAAATCATTCTTCTGTAGTCATTACAGGTTTTTACATTCTTACTATATATTTATTTAATTGACTACTGAAGAAATACGATTTAGCTTGTGGTTCTTTGGTACAAGTCAATAACTTGATTATATTTTTTCACTGCATAATTAGCCTTGGCTTGCTTTTCTTTTGATTGTTTTGAAATTAACAGGGAACTCCTTTTGAAAAAAAACCCAACATTTTTAGCCTGATCTATCATAAATAATTAAAGAATCTGCCAATACCTGGTTAAAGTGTAGGTTTATTCAAGAACCCCCTGCCCCTCTCCTGAAAGCACTGGCACGCTGATTTTTATCACTTAAGGGCTGGAAATCCAAAGCTACATCCGTGTTCTGTGTGAGCCAGTGTGAGTGAGCTCAGCAGTGTGGGCAGCACCGCAGACCCCGTCAGGAAACCCACGCAGGAGTCCAGGGCACTCTCTGCACCTGCTGGGCAGAAGAGGAGCAGGACCAGAGGGGCGATGGGGGCATGGTGGTGGCACCCAGTCAGGGGCTGCTGCCTCTGGGAAGGTGTGAGAAGCCTCATTTGTTCTTTTCCAGCACTCGTGGGCAAGCCCCTGGAGCAGGATGACACCACGGAACCAATCAGCACAGCCGGGCTGCATCCTACCCTCCAGGTCAGAAATGCTGAGCTTTTGCTAATTGAAAAGCAACAGCATACACTAGGACCTGCCTGATGCCAAGGTAGAACTCTGCATGCTGCACCTCCTCCTGTCCATCTCTCAGTGCTCCTTGGTACCACCCTCCCCACACACCCACAGAGGACAGCTCTGTGTGGTTATGGACTCACACCCTCTGTCTGATGCTCTGTCTGATGGACCACAACTCTGACGTACAATTCAGAACATAGGAATTAAATAATAAAGCAGTTCTGCACTATTGCAACAGCTGTTTTCACATAGGCTTTATCTTTTTTCCGATCACCACAGAACTGGGTAAATCTTTGTGTTCCTTTCTGAAATACAACGATGCAGAATGGTCACTGCACTCTGAGGTAACCAATACAGGTAATTGCTAAGCTAACTTTGGAATAAATTACAGATAAGTCTGAATAAGCTACAGATTAGTTTGGAAAAATTAGACCCAACAGATTACAGCATGCATTTAAAACTGAATTTCTGTTTAACAGGTGATTTGTATCGATACCAGATTTTTCATAAAAAAGAATCATTTTCATAAATATATATTAAAATTCTTTTTGTTGATTACAACGTAAAAAGGACGGAATAACTGTGTATGGACAATGATAAAGTATCTTGTTGATAATAAATATTTGTCAGGTCTTGTCACATCTGTACACATTCCAATGTTACTGAAGAGACACGGCACTGGTAAAAAAATACCCTCTGAAAAATCAATGGATTTTGAGCTAAAGCAGTTGCTAAACACACAGAAAACATCTTTATCCAACAGCCCTAGCGCTGTGAAAATTCCCAAGCCTTGCATTGGTACAGCTAAGGAAAATTTAATCTTCCCAAATACTCATCAGGGCACTCCATCCTGCAGACCTGACAGCCCCACTTATAATTAATTATACAATTTCGATGGGAATATCGACTACACAAAGCTATAAATCATAGAAAAAGTCAATAGCCATGGACACATTCAATCATGTCCCGACCAATGATTACTACTCTTAAAATACAATAATTATTTTCAGGAGCCAGCTTGAATTAAATTTCTGTCAGGCTGGTACAAGACCGGCGGTTGATGAAGGATGCGATGGATTTTTTGGGTTGAATTCGGCACAGAGACATTTATCGTTTTAGATAGGTAGTTTGTTTTTAGTGATCATGGTGCTGCGTGTTTAACTAGACCATGAAGATTAGATTATCTCCAATGGCTCATTATATCGTTTATCTCTTTCTTCCATGTTTGATCTGGAAGATTTCCCACTTCTTGATGCATGAAAGAAATGACTGCTGATTTTGAAACGGAACGTGTTTAACTGAGATTCTGCCTGTACCTTCACACCATACAGCCCTGTACACAAATCAAGCAGCAGCCACCCAAAATACCACTAGGACATGGCAAACAAGCACCAAGAACAGCTTTACACAGCTTCAGGAAGGTACCGGGGGAAAACACAAATGACAAATACTTGAGTTGTTTGAAAAAAATAAAATTGAAAAGCTATATAATAATGCATATAGAGGAAAAATCTGGGACAGGAATGTGATTAATATGGAAAAAGGAGTTGGGAGGAGACTTATTGCTTTGAATTAAATGTCCCCAAAACTGCAAAACATCAGTGAAAGAAACATTAGGTATTTCCTGAGGATGCATTCACCTTGTAAATCGAAACCAAACAACCCCAAACCATCTGACAGTAACTGCCTTGGAAGGTGTGCCGCCCACAGGGGTACCTCTCGCAGCGAGCACAAGGGCCACGTGAGCCACACTGTGGGACAGCAGCAAGGACAAGAAGCTGGATCAGATCCTCACCCCTCATGGGTCTTACTCATCAAACTCTTCTGACCTCAACAAATGACTGAAATCTCAGATCTCATTTGGAATCAATCTCGCAGGTGAAGCTAACTTAAAATCAGAGAGGGTACCAGGGCTTCAGCTGCTCTCCACGTCCTAGAGCGCTACAGACAGCCCTCCAACAGCCTGGCTCTGTGAGCAGTGAGAGGATGAGCTGTAGGCAGGAGAGAAGAGGAGAGATCTGGAGAGCCATGGATGCTGTGCACAGCCCATCCCCGGGCACAAAGCAGCAATGTGCCCTGTGAGTGGGCACACTGCGTGACTGGTACAGAGTGCAGCTAAACTGGGAGGTGGGGATGAGGGCCCTCTATGTATTCCCTTGGATACATAACTCCTAGGAACCCTGGATAAAATGGAGAAAGCTGCAAGCAGCGATACGCAGCTTTTTCAAAATGAAGTGGCTACCATTTGAAATAAAATCACATTAAAGAAAATATGATCCCCCTCTCCACAGAAAAATCGGAGTCCTTATTACAAGTCAGAGTGTTAGTGTCCCCTGTCTGCTTAATCCTCCTGGGAAGTCCTGTATGCTTGTCCAAACAGTGACAGTCTGCTGCAGAGCTTGAGATTACTATTCTACTTACTCTTGTGTTTCTAGTATATTTCTTACACTTCGAAGACCCAGGTATTTTCAGAAGAGCTTTGCATTTAAGGGCTTTTCCTAAGTTACTGTGTGATGCACAATGAGGAGCTAGGAAGAAAAACAGGATGCTTGAAGGAATGCAGGCTAGAGGACAGACAAGAAAAGTGAATTGTTGTGTACATTTAATTTACAACATTTTGCTATAAAAAAGAAGGTAAACATGCCAAAGTTAAGAATCTGTACACAAAATAACTGGCTAAGTGATGAGGAAATCTGGAGCAGTTATTGTGTTGGCTGAATTATCTCTTCTCATTCTGCAGACAGGAGGGGTGATAAGGATACAGGGCTGGTTAGAGGAACGCAATTTGTATGTGAGTCTCCAACTTACTCCTTGAAAGGGTTTAGCAATGAACTTACCGCAGTGCCATTGTTGTCTCTAAATACGTCTTGATTAAAATAGTCAAAGAGCTTCTTTTCTAATTGCAGCATAACCTAAATAAAAAAATAGGGAGAAAGGTCAGCAAAGCTCTTGGACTCGGCGACTCAATACCCAGCTGCTGGCAGTGACCCTTTCAGAGACACACAGCCCTTTAAACCCACACATTTCCACATGTCCAAAGCCCCTTGTCAGCTTGCCCATTTGCTTGGTCGGCAATCACTTAAACAGATCCAATTAACTGAGCATTAGGTGTGACAATCTATATCCTCCCCTCCCTTTACATTATCAGTTTGGAACAACTATATTCATGCTTTGTGGAAAAGAAAGTGAACATTCAACTCTGTTTCTATTTACATAGGGGTGCCAAGAGCATTAAGTTGTTTACCTTTCGGTCATTATCAGATTCACGAAATATTAGCTTGACTACTTCATTTGTGTCAGCTGCCCGGATGGTCTGCATTGTGGCCTTTGCACATAGTGTCTAAGAAAAACATAAGGGGAGAATGGGAAACAAGCTTATACGCAACAGAAGACCAGATTTAACCGAACATTATCAATAAATGCATCTTCAAAGCCCCCCATGAAATATTATTTGCTGTAGGTCAAAATACAGACCATTACTAATTTAAGTCACTTCCACTCATGAAGGACTTGAAACAATAAACTGAATTACCACTTGGAGAGAAACAGGCAATATTAAGAAAATATCAATCAGGAAAGGCCAACAGTCATTCAGCTTGTACCAGGCAGACAGGTCCTCTCAGAGGTATCACTGTATGCTGTATCACACACTACTTGCAAACATCCTCCAAACCACTGCTTGCAGATAATGAGCAGGTTTTGTGCTGGTTCTTAAGAGCTGATAACTACATTGACACTACAGTTCTGTGAGTTAACCCTTGTTTGCAAAAACATCTGCCCTATAAATTCATGTTACAAGTACACTTGACAAGACCGAGAAATGCTTACACAATCTGACAGCAGTTTTCACAGTTTACTTTGCATAGCAAATTCCCTCTTAATAAGAGACATCACATCTCTAGATATTGAGGACTGGGTGCCTAAAACATATTATGAATCAACATTTTATCAGGCACAGATATATGAACTTCCACCCAAGTGTTGGGCCTTGATCCATTCATTGGCTACCGGCCTGGCTGGGAGCCAGTTCCACAGGCAGTGGGGAAGAACATGAAATGGGCTGCTCAAAGGGCTGGCTCCACCAACAGGTGAAAATCTAGAGCTTTTAGCAAAGCAGTTGGTGAAGCTTTAAGTATGCTAAGTGCTTTGAAATGCAGGAATCTCCATCTTAACCTCTGGGCGCGTTTCACCAAGTGCTTTGCAGCCTCCCTGCCCGGGCAAGACTGCTGGGTGCTGCGCAGAGATACCGGTGCCCCTCTGCCCGGCTGCTGGGAACCACAAGGAAAAAGTCAGAAAGTGGAACTGAGGAAATTGTTCAAACCTGGCATTGTTCAAAGACACAGATGTGTCCCCACACCTGGGAGGCAACTCAGCATCCATGGCTGCTGCTGAGACACATTCTACTGACAGAATCTGTGCACAGCCCTGGATATGGATACTGGCAAAGATCACCCTTCTGAATAAAACCTTATTCTGCTAGAGGTTCTTAAGAAAACTGTTTTTTGTTAAAGAGAATAACTAAGTCAAGGAGAGGCAGAGGTGATTCCCCTGCTCTGCTCACCCCGTTCCTTTTCATAATAACCAGACAAAAGGTTTTCATTTTGCATAACATTAATTTGTAAAATAAATATGTTCTGTGGTATAGACTTTCACATCCTACTACGTGCTTCTATCTCTCACAGACAGAAATACTTATATTTGGATTCATTATCGGAGGTGCAGTGTCTACCAGACACAACATCATGAACTACAGCTCACTTCTCCTTTCCCCATTCTTGCCTTCTCCTGAAGGCAGAAATACATGCCAAACATTTATTTAAACAAAAATCCGTCTGCTTCCAAATACTTTAGATCTCAGCTGAGGATCCCAGTGCCAGAATGGGAACAATCTGTCAATGGATATTTTGGTCCCACTTGATAAAAATCTGATCCTTGATAAAGGCCCTCACCTATTGGCACAGTACAAATAAAAAGTAGCGAGTTGAGCTCTTTCATTTTTAACAAGTAACTTGAATGGGATTTGGTAAAAATCCACAAATCTGTTATCCCTCTTACAAGTTTGTGAATGAAACAGATGTTGATTCCCCATCTCACTGAACAAATGATGGCTATTTCTGACAACCTCTTCCTGACCGTTTCCTCCCTCCCCAGAAGCAGTGCCACGTCCATCTGACTCTGGGTTTACCCTAAAACACTGGGCACACTCGCGGCACCAGGACAGCTGCAGGTGTCTGTGCAGGCAGTCACAGGTTTCACTGGCAGAAGGAGCACTGGCCCCACAGGCACAGGCACGGGCTGCTCTGCCAGAACTTCATCCGCTCTGCAGGCTTTAAGGTGGTTTTCTGAAGGCCTGGGAGAAGAGTGGGAACATGCCGGTTAAATGCCACCCTGCCTGGCAGGAGGAGTGGCAAGCTGGACCGTTGTCTGAGCTGCACCTCCGGGACCTCTTCCTTTAAGCACAGACCTCCTGTTCCCTCTCACCCAAGCAGTCGGACGATCCCTTTGTCTGCTGAGACGTGCAGTGGCCGTTTTGCCATCTGTGTCCATAGGGAGCTAGTGAGGTAACCCAGCAGCGAGCCATTCCCAACCTCGCTCCCTCCACGCGGGTGATTGAAATTCAGAGCACAGATCAGATAATCGGGTCAAGCCCAAAAAAGGAGGCTTTGGGCTCATGTGTCACAAATCAGTCTGGTCCCTTCAAACAGCACACCAGATTAGAACAAGCACCCGAACAAACCAGAGCGGAAAACCCGCAGCTCTCTAAAGCTGGTTTCTAAAGCCCTAACAAATCGCTCCATCTTTCACTCATTTAAACTTTCCAAATGAGGGTCAATACGTCCCCGAGCATCCAAATGCTAATGCGCTTAAGTGCGCTTAAGCGGCTTTCCAGAGTGAATGGGCCAAAGAAGGGCTCGAAAAGACAAGGCAGAGTTACTGTCACTGTCAAAAAGTCATTGTAGCCACCCCCAGAGTGGTTGCAATTCAACAAATTCATGATTTCTGTCTCTTAAAGGCATCTGCTTGAGAACATTTTTTTCCCTGAGCTGCTTTATCTCACAACGTCAGGCCAGCTCCAAAAGAAAAACCCCGCGATCAACTCTTGAGAACCAATACAGAGAAAGGACCCACATACCTTATTGCTTTCAAACTTCACACACACAAAAAGTTACCTTATTCACAGACAAAAATGATTGGGCAAAGGTTCATTTCTTATACAAGCTGGAGGCACTCCTTTTTTCCTCCTCCTTTGAATTTCTGCACAGTCGTAGTCACCCAAGCAGAAAACTTTCAGGACCATGTGCCTTTTTAGGCAAGTCTTCTTATGAAGGGATTTTTTTGTTGCTAGCAAAGAAAATCAAAGTGCTATGAAAACTCACTGTTCCTTGCTGGGTATTCCCTCAGAGGTATACTTTTACAAGGGCAGAAGAGGGGAAACCAGATATCAAAACTCTACATGACTTTTATTTTTAAAACAACAACTTTTTTTTTCCCTTGGAAACAAGATTTGGTTAAAAAGCTTGCAGGAGAGCTGTATTCAGAGCTGTGAGAGAGCTCAGTAGCCAGCCTTTCCCTAGCAAACACAGCCATATCTCATTCCTGTTTTCCCATACCCTACACATGTAGATGCTTTGTAGCACTTTTGAAATAACCCTTTGTAATAATTTATGTGTATTGAATTGTAAAACATATTAACAACTTTCCTGACAACAGCCTTGGAATGTAATAACAACCTCCTGTTACATAAAGCTAGGAGGAAATGTTTTTCATATTTACAAGAGACAAATCTGGAACTTCTTCTAAACTCGGCAATTCTCAGAATTACGCTTTGATTTGCATTGATTACAAAATTGATTTGCAGCACAACACACCTTCAAAATACATCTGCTCCCCCATATACACCACAAATCAAAGTGTTTAAGACTGCATTTCTGCATAATTACAGTAAATAGGGATACAGGCATTAAAACAATTGCTATATACATAAAACACACAACAGTCTATAACATACACTTTATATCATGTTTATATGGGAACACTGTGAGCAGCTGTGGACTGCACTGCTGCTTCCTGCTTGGCTGAAGACTGCAGCTGATTTTTCATTCATTCCACACTCCTGCTTTCTGAATATCCTTTAGACTCTGAGTCCACCTCCTGAAGTGTGAGTTATTACATGCTTGTAAGTCCCTCAATCATTTTTGGGGGGTGGGAGGGAAACCCCCCAAAACGTGGTATTTAAGCACCTACAGACTCATCCTGTCCTACTGCATCTGTCCACTGACGCTAAAGATGTGTATTATGGTTCTCTATTATTTGAATACTCTTCTTAGGACTTATTATTACTTTAAATTTTTCTTAAAAAATGGAAGAGAAAATAGAATATATACACTGGTCCTTTATGATGAAAAAAGTTCAGCAATTGTTGCCACTGGAATTTGCAGTAAGCTGCACAGACTGACACAGATGTGCTCGTGAGTGCTAGGAGAGAAGTGCAGACTCCTAACAGGAGCCAAATAAAATAAGGTCTTGAGCACATGAGCAACCAAATCAACTAAATTTAAGACACTTAATTTTTTTCCAGTCACATAATCTGTGGATTCTGGAAGGACAGAGAAGACAGACATACATGCATCATCTAATTATGAAAGAGAAATTCTTCTGAAATGCTGGTCAAGACACAAAATCAATCTGACACTTATTATATTAGGATAATTTTTTTAAAATTATTATTAATATTATTATCGGGATGCAAATTGTATTTGAAATAATCAGGGAGGTTAAATATTTGCTACTTTGGGAATAACAGGAACATCTGTCTGGTTTGGGCTCCTCCTTACATTTGAGGAGACGACACGATTTCCTAGATATTGGGAATAAAACAACAGCAAATTCCCCAAGTCACATGACATCAGAAAAATAAAATTTGCAAGTGAGAAAGTTACATGTAACTTTCTGAGCCAATGAGAGTCGTGCATTCAGCTACGGGACAGGTATCACACTGTCCTACTTTTTAAACTCTACCTTGCCATTGAAACAGAGGCTTATTATACCAAATTTTTCACAGCCACAGAGGTTTTTGGCTTCACAGCTGCTGCAAAAATCAAAGGCATCCCAGGGCTCAATCTCCAGGGTACAGCAACCAAACCCTATCTGAGAGGACATACACTGCTATTGAAAAAAATATCCTTTAGACTATATATTACCTTGTGCTAACTTCAAATGTGTGCAAATAGCAATAATATCCCAGAACAGCTACTACACTTTCCAGCAGCAGGAACTGAACTCAGCAGTGACGTAAGTGTTAGCTGAATAAAGAACAAACACAAACAAGTATTAATGAGAATCCACTTAAAGTACCAATAAAATGACTTCCTCTTTGGATTTCCCAGAGGAGTCAGCTCATATCCAGGGGAGGTAGTGGCGGAAGAGCTGGGGGGCAGCAGAGCGAGACCCCTGCCCTACTCCTGTCTCGGGCACTGCTCATGTGCCCCGTGCAAGGCCCCTTCTGAGGGCACATCACCACCACTGACACGACCCTGCTGCCTGTACCCATGTCAGGACTGATTCAACCTCACGGGCAGGTTAAAGAAGCAGCAATCCCACTCCTGCAAGACCCTGGCCCAGGAGTTGCCCGGGACCTGTGGGAGCGCTCCAGTCCCCTCCACACAGCCTCACGACTGAACTGGGACACAGGGATATTCTGGGATATTTTAAAATGTTTCTTTGGGTGGTATTTGTGACCAAAAAATCTTAGCACCAAAACACTATCCTCATGCTCCCATTGTCCCAAAGATCTCCCACCTCCCTAAAACAGATGATCCCTGCTAGAAACAACTCACCTTCTTTTGGTCTCAATTTCACAGCAGCACCATGTTAATTGTAAAATGCATTTTCCTGTCCAGAAACTGAGATAATTCATGACAAGGTTACCATAATGTGTCACCAGACAATGCCACACCATTCCTGTTTACTTTTCAGGCACTGTGCTGAGTGACCCGAGAGTCCAGGTGCCGGCACCGCGGCTGTCCGGCGGCACGGCGTACCCGCGCGCCCGCCCGTGCTCAGGGGCGCTCCCCTGCTCGGGCACTGCCCAAAGCACACCCGGCTCGCACAGAGTCATCCCTGGCAGCCCTGCCTGCGGCTCCTGTACCTGTTCGCTCGGAGGCAGTGGGTCAGGCTTACCACAGCACGCTGCTGCAGACCTTGGCCCAGGCAGCGCCGGGCACTGGAGTGGCCAGCTCACAGCTGGAACAGCTGGCCCGGTGCCAGAGTCGCCGGCTCAGTGCCATGTGCCTGTGGCACAGCCTGCCCTTCTCCAGGTCTGGAGGGAGCCACGAGGTCCCTGACTGCGGCCTCTGGCCTCAGCAGCTTTGCTCTGTGCCAACACCTGGTGGCAATGATGGCTCTCTTTTTAATTCTCTTCTTCAGAAAAGAATCTGAATTAATTCCAAAAGGCCTCTGCCTCTCAGATTCTCCAAGATTACAGGTCAGGCTAGAACTCCTTTTCCATATTCCTCTGCATGTTGATTACCTTATTTTCTCTCTCTGTCTCTCTGGTCAGGTTGTACATCTTTTTGTATTCTCTTGTTCCATCTTCCTGACTATGATCTCTTCCTGAGTTCAGCAAAGCATCTACACAGTCATTCACAAACAATTTACCTGGACCTGTCTGGCACTTGTGTGAATCAGGACATGGAACTGTGCATGGTCTTTGTGGACAAAGGTAAAGGGCTCCCCCGCTCACATTTTAAGGCCTTTAAATTCACTTGCTGACGTCAGACATCAATAATATGCATTCAGGACTTTGATCAGATACAGATAAACCCACAGCACTACAAGATCTGGAACTTGAAAGCAATCTGCCAGAAAGATCCCTTCTCCTGTCCATCCTTCTAAATAATTTTGTATTACTACTTGATGTCAAGCAGTCCTGAGGGAGTATCCAAAGAGAAATATTTGCTTTTTCATAATTACAGAAACTGGAATAGTCCAACTGTTCCTAAGGAAATTCTCTGCATAAATGCAATATATATTGTCTTGTCCCATAAGGTGTGATCCTCTTCAGATCTACTCAGATGTTCTGTTACTTATCTTCCATTAGGTTTTCTGCTTTAGCCATGCAGTAATGCCAGCTTGAGAATTTCCTTGTTGGAAACCTTCAGAGCACTTACACTCTTCCACTCCAGCTGACCAAGCAGAGGATTGGGTGTATTGTTTCTGTTCAGCAAAGACTTTGATGAAGCACATGGAATCTGTGACATAAATCTGTTTCTGTAGAGAAACATAAAATCCCCTGCTCTCTTGAATTCAGGAGGAATGGAATAACAGGCAGCTTCTCTCCTTATAGCTGAACTTGCTTTTATCTAACCTGCAGACTAAGAATCTCTATTGCATTTCATTTTAAAAGGAAAACAGTCTGTGAACCCCATCTGCTCCAGTGTGCCTTGCAATTGCCTTTGAGTGGTAACATTTGCCTGTGTTCATACTGATGGTGTTTGTGTTTCTGCTGCCTCCAAACTTCATGGTTTCTTACAGCCAAAAGAAATGAAACATGGAGCAGTAACACCAAGTAGCAAAAACTTGAGCAAAAATTTAAGCCAACACCTAAGAAAATTATTTGGTGCTTCCTGACTTACTTCCAGCACTGGGCTCTGCAGTCACTGGAGTCTGTCAGCTTCATTCTCCTCAAGCCCTGCAGGGAGCTCACGTCCTGGCACAGCCCAGCGCGGGCATGGCCAGCCCCTGCTGCTGCCGAGGGCTCCGCGCTCCCACCCGACCTCAGAATGAACAGCGAGCCCAGCGACACTCCCAACCAGCACTGCCAAACGGAGTAAATTCAGGAGTCTGCTCTTTAAAATAATGGGGAGTTTTTTACAAGATCAATGGTGTGACACAGCTCAAGTTCAAGGCTTAACCTTTGGAGAGTGTGACCCTTTGGCTTCCACAAAGCAGACTCTCAACAGCAGGCATAATTGGGAGCTGACTTTTAAAACATGTAGTGTTGAGCAATTCTGAAATCAAATTAGGTATGTACCTAAAATCTAGATGTCCTGAGGCAGCCACTGAATACCTTTTATCACAAAGTTAGAAATAATAAAGAAATAAAAAACTTTTTTCTTCTTCCTATTATGCAAAACAGCAAAAAAATCCTTAGTCCTTTAACAAAGATGGGATTTGAGATGTGGAACAAGTAAGTGACTTGCATGAGGCACAAGTGTGTTGTTGGCTGCCAGCAGCTCAGGCTTGGACTCTTGCTAAGAATAAGCACAACGGTGGGATGGACACATGCCCTCTTCATGGACACATGCCCTCCTGGATGGACACATGCCCCCCAAGATGGACACGTGCCCCCCAGGATGGACACATGCCCCCCAGGATGGATGAATGCCCTCCTGGATGGACACGTGCCCCCCAGGATGGATGAATGCCCTTCAGCTCATACAATGGTCATGAGCACATACAGCAAAATGGAAGACATGTCCATATTCTTCCACTGTTTTCTATCTATGGGAAAAAAAGTCCTCTTCAAGTTAACTTTACTTTTTATGGAAATAAATGTGACAGGAAAATAATTTTCAGGTCACTGCATCTGGTTTTCAGACCTGAACAAGTTGGGAATGCAAAATCCACTGTGTTGATAAACTGAAACATGCTGCACAGCGTTATGGTGAGACTAAAACTTTGCTGACCAGGTGATGTCTTCCTGATGCCGCAAGTGAACCATTTCTTTACTGCATTTTTCCTCTGTTTTGTTTGCCCAGCATCTTTGACTCAACTCCTTTTTATCCCGCCATATCTCATTCATTTCTCAATGACATACTCCCTGTCTGGTTCACCATCATTTGCTGCTTTACTCACTTTTGAAATGGAATGTGAGTCCAGCAGCCTATAAGTTCAAATAATCCTTTATAGGTAGTTATGTTCAAGCATCTCTGAGAGCCAAGAGGTGGGATTGCTGAACTGTCCCTCTCCCACACCTGCGGTGGTGCAGGTGCCAAGTGGCTGGCTGCTGCAGCCCTGGCCACAGCTGAGCTGCTGGGCTGTCCCCAGGCACATTGCCCACCAGCACGCTGATGCTTCCTCAACAAGACCCAGGCCATCATGGAATTCACTCATTTCCAGAAGCTCATATTCACACATTAAAATAAATATTTTTGGATGAAATGAACGAAGGATACCTTTTTAAAATAATGTGCAAGGTGGGTACCCAACATTTGCTATATTCTCCTTGGTGACAGCTAAGATGGACTGACAGATCAGCATGTGTACACACCCCACACCCAATGAAGACTGGCATCACATAAAAACAGCTGTGGGGTAAAACAGCGCGGAGAGAGGAAACAGGGTGGCATGTTCTATGTACTGCCTCTGTTCACCACCCTGGTAATGCAGCTCTGGGTTTCTTCTGCTGTGGTTTGTGACAGTGTGAGAGCAAAGTGTTGTGCAGTACAGCAACGTTTAGGACCCCCAGGACATGGGCTCCACTGGCAGGTTCAAGGCTTGGGGCCAACAGCCCTCGGCCAGCTAGGGGCACAGCTGATGAGAGAGAGAACGACTTGCAGGAACAGCAACTGCACAGCACCGGCTGGGGATCCAAAGGGATTTAACCCCGCAATGAATGCTGATCTCTGGCTCATTCGACTCCACCACTGAGGACACCACTGGATGAGGACAGAGAGCCCTGCAAGAAATGAGGCAACCAGGGTCCTCCTGCTTGTTACAACCAAAGACCCCCAAGAGGGGATGGGAAACCAGAAAGCGTATTCTACAGAGTTTCTGAAACAGAGATGAATTTCTCTTTGTTAAGCAAACCAAGATTCAAATATGTAAGACACATGAGTACAGAAGTGTTAATGCAGAATCATTTTAGTGCTCGCAGCTGGGGCTGGCTTGTGAAGTGCTATTCTCTCCGCTGTATCTTTAAGTGCTGTTAAATTCATTTGTCACTTGATCGAAAGCCAACAGGCTACAAATCTCCCAAGCCCCTCTCGCGCTGAATAGTGACAGGAGGATTCTGTTCTGCCATCAGAAAACATTTGTGCACAGCTCTGTCCACAGTCATACACGCTACTTTAACTCATCTGCCTCCCCATTCTCCCCAGCCTGGGAGGACAAATTGCTCACTGTGGCTCCCTTTCAGAGGCAGCACAGCGCGCAAAGAATCATGACTGAGCAGAAACACAAGGAACAGGCACATAAAAATTCATCACTTTGGCCTACTGACCTCTTGCCACTGGATTTGGCAAACCCTATCTCAAAAAGTAGCACCGAGGGAGAGCTAAGCAGAGCGGCTGAGTGAAATTACTGACAAAAAATATCCTGGACACAGGAAAACCCCACCAGATGCTTCATTGTCTTTGCAGAGAAGTGGTGCTGAAAAAGGGGGTGATCTACCACATGGCATATTGGGTGGAATAAGTAGTGTCATTGTTTCAGGGCAGCTCTGTCACTTTACTGACCGCAATACAAAGAGGTGTAAAGCAAGATTTAATCCTGACTTTTTAGTCAGCAGATTAAAACCAATCATGCCAGATGTCCACAAGACTGTTTAACATACAGAAAGCTTTTTCATACTCTACAAAATAGTAGAAGTTGTAATAACTTCTTTATTTCCTCTAGAGAGGCCTTTTTCACTCACTCTTAGTCAGAAAAAAGGAAGATGTTGTAATAGATTTTAAGATATGCTATTAACTTTTACTCTAGCCTTTCTTCTTTTCCCCTTTTGAGACAAAGCCAAACAAAGTAAATTCTTTAACCCATCCAAAATTAGACAGGTATGCCAAAGAAAACTGCTGGTATAAGAAAGCTGTGACTTCAAAAAGAATTTATACCCATTAAGACCAGCAATGGATGCTATCAGCAGTGTTTAAGTTCTTCAAGTAATACTTGAAGCAGTGAAAGACATGAAAACACGATGGTCAGCATGCTGAGAAAGCAACAGATTGTCCTTTTCCCCTCAAAACTGGAATTGTGCTGGTGGGGCTTCCTGCCTGGCCGTCTCCTCACACCTGGCCTGAGGATGTGTGTGCCGGGCGTGCGCCGTCAGGGGATGTCACCTCCACAGCCACCCCTGCAGTGGGACCCAGAACCCTGACCAAAGTCACTGCAAGCTAAAATATGCGTGCTAATAAGTGAAAAATACTCACTGAGTGGTCTTCTTTAAACTCACCTAAACAACTGTTACACACTTCGTAGTGTTGCTGCTTTCTTCTATTTCTATTTATGAACAAATTAATATCCAAAAGTATTACCATAAAGGATATAAATTCAACAATAACCAAAGTATATTTAGTAATTTTTTCTGCTATATTAGCAAAATGGAAAAAAGTCTGCATATTAGTGTTCCCCTGCTGAATTTCCATAGCCAAAAATGCTGCTAAATTCAGCAGAACTCAGAATGCATATTTAGTTTGTCATAATGAATTGCAAAGAGTTTATGCATTTAAGAAAAATTAATTAACTTCTCTTTGGAAAAAAATCATAGAGAAAATAAATCTCCTTAAAATGTCAGTATTGGGCCGATTTGTATCACATATATCATTTAGTAATTCAGAAGCCATATGGCAGCAAGATAACACCTTGCTTGGCATCCCTTATCTATCAGTTGCCTTGGAAAAAATACAACTTACATATTTCATTTGTTTTCTCATCATGTGCTTTAAACAAAATCCTCATTACAATCTTCTAAAACAAAAGTAACCATCCTAGTGAATTCCTGACCTAAACCAGTACTGTTAAACCATTTTCTTCATTTCATACCTGGTAGAGACCTAAGTGAAGAGTTAAAATCACAAACCAAACAAACTAGCAAGGCACTGCTTTAGTTCTGCTGACACTAAGCTAGGGACAGGCACAACTCTTTCCTGGCTGTTTAGTCCTTCCAGAGGAGCACCTGTAAGCCACCTGCAAGCTCTTCCTGCTGTGTTACTGCAGGTGGGGAAGAGGCTCAGCTGTGTGCGACTGCGGCTGTTCTGCCCTCCTGCCTCCACATGAACCACTCTGCATTTTTCCAAACCAGGGTGCCACTCCTGGAACTCATGTCAGACAAAAGAGTAAGTGTGTTTTGGCTGACCATGGTTTGCAGCATTATAAACCACAGCCACAGGTACAAGGACAGTACCCTACTTCCTTATTGGAAGATGTGTTTCATTAGGTTAATGGAGATGCACTACATGTCTTTCTTTCATCATCATCATCCTTACTCTACCTCCTTGCAGGTCTTGCATCATACAAGCTAATAATTCTGTGACTCTGTACTGAAAATTTTGGACATGCAGAAGCCTCCAGCACTGCTTCTCGTTTCCCCAGTGCACTCTGATGGCTGAAAGGTGTAACACATTGGCTTTAAATCTTCTGGCCTCTCACTGCCATACTGAAGGGGCATGGGCAGGGACAGGGACATCAGTGAAGAGGATGGTATTTTCATTGTAACAAAGTCCAACTAGAGACTCTCAAGCTACCTAACGGGAATAAGTCAAACCAAGTGTAAATCTGACTAAGAGATTTCTGCCACTTAAACACTTCATCGCTACTTATTCCACCCCAGAATATGCACTATTTTAAAATTACAATTTTACTCTCTACTTCTGAATTTCTTCAGGCAAGTCTTGTGGGTGGCCCTCAAGATACATTTTACCAATTTTTCATGCCCATCCCTCGAAATGTGACCCTGCTCCTGTGCTTTTATCTCTCTGACAACTTCACACAGGAAAACATGCAGCCCCTCTGATAGCATGAAATCGGAAACAATAGCCTCTGGAAACAAAGGAGAGGAGGGAGGCAGGGTACAGTCCAGGTCCTGGCTGATTTTAGGCACAAACAGATGTTCATAGGATCCAATACCCTGAGCAAGCTGAAAGGAAAAGCTTGTAAAAGAAATGGACCTTAAAAACAATGTATTGAAGAGCTTTAAAATAAAGGCAAAGAGAAGGCAATATGGCTTTCACTGATAAATCTCAGCTAAGAAAACCAAAGTGGCACCATGAATTTCAATGATGCATTTTTCTTTCTCAATGAACTCTACAGCTCATTTTGAAATCTACAAATTGCTTAAATCTCAACTTAGTTTACAAGTCTCCCATAGCCATTAAAAGGTTACAATACAGGCATTTCTATTTCTTGTAACTAATCATCAGAGCTGGAAACACACAGCAAAGCCCTGAAATATAGGCTAATGCCATTATTTTAAAAGCTGCTTACAGCTCAACAAAGAGGAATATGCTGAAAGAATCTTGATTGGAAAAAATCTTAGACTAGCTGTTGGAACAAATTATGTTCAAACTCCCGTTCTTTTCATGTGCACTATTTCAGACTCAAAAAGCCCCATGGAAAGAATCCCTGAAGCGCTGTCCTGAATTGGACTTGGGTTCTGTTTCACAAAAGCCAAAACGCAGCATTTACAAACGAAACAAAGTGTGGAATCATTCCTCTGACTGAAGTTTCTGCTTTTGTGATTAAAACTCTCTTCCTCTCTCTTGAAGAGCCTGCCATCCAAAAGGCCCTGTGCCATGCTCCAATGCACAAAATACATGTATTCATTACAGGAGAAAAAACCCTGAAAAATTTGGCACAAAGGCGAGTGCATAGCTTAAGTCCTGTTTAGGGTAGCCCTTACTTGAACTCCACTCATTTGCATAGATTTTACCTATTGATTGTCTTTACCAAGGATACAGTGGATGGCTAAAAGGAATGGTCCATCAGCTGCTTGTGGTCAGGTGCAGATTTAACTTGATAGTTATTAGCATCAATGAGACTCACACAGTAAAGAAATAAAGAAGTGGAATCTTTTTCCACCAGCATCAAACTCAGTAGGAATTATTTTGATGAGAAAGCTGAGACTGAAGGTATCTAAGTCTGCTCAGGAAGCTTTAAGAAATTACAGGTCGAAACTCCATCCAGAAGTGACTGTGCATTTGTCTAATCCAATCATACACGCCAGATCCTATGTGGCACCGATTTCATCCACAGCTGAAGCAAATGGCACCTCTTTGACTAAAACAAACCTTCAGAAAAGCATGACCTCTTGGTAACACACAGAACACTCACCAATTCCTCTGGCAGCCACTCCAGGAACAGAACCACTTATTGATCACTCTTGTGGCTAATTTCCCACATACGATTTTTCATTTTAAATTGTCTGTTAGCAGCTTCTAAACATCACTCAGACACAAAAGGAAGGAGGACATTGCTGTGAACACAGCAAAGTATTAAACCATGAAACCACAGCCTTCTGACTGCAAACTCCTGGGAACCCCTCTGACCTACTGGCAAGGGTTGTCTGAGTTAACTGGAGTGGACCTCTAAGGAAGCCCGGCTCAAGCAAAGCTGGCCCCACAAGCTCTGAAAACAACTCCTCCTTGGCACTCAGATCTGGCCCAGTGTCTGGGTAAGAGGACAGAGGGCCTTGCTGTCCTCTCTCACCAAACTGTGACTTTGCACTGCATGGAGTGGAGGTGTGCAATGGATTTCAATACACAGGCTCAGAAGCCACATGTAAAGTCAAATATGCAATTATAATAAATTTACCTAAAGATGCCTGAATGAATGGCATTACTGTGGGAGCTGAGGTTCAGCTGTTTGCCTTTGGTGTCTCCCACTGCTCTGCCACTGACCCCTTGGTGCTCCTGCATGTGCAACACAGCCAAATGCAAAGTTAAGCACTGATGTTTTCAACAAACTCATCTTGCCATAGGATCGCTTGATTTCACTTCACCACCTTCATCCAAGTTGTTAATCTCAGGATCAACTGCCTTGTTCAAGCATATTTTGTGACTGCATTTTCTCTCTCAATTTTCTTCTCATACCAACTCTTGCTTTAGGTTGCCTGAAATGAATGCCAAGCTAAAATGAAATGCGCCTTCAGGTACTGAAAACCTTGCTTGGTGCTTCCCTCCTTTCTTCCCTCTTAACTACAGGGACAAATTTATTCTTCTAAAATTCTGTAATGTCCCAGGTACACCAATTTGTTCTAAACCAACTTTCAAGCCTGTTGGTTACAGATGGGCCATTACAATTGGCCATTCCTACTCTTTAAATTCCTTCTCCTGACTGGTCTGTCAGGAAACATCACTCAGGCATTGGTGGCTCAAAGCTTTCCTTAATTTTTAAATTATACACAAATATGTCAAGTTTAGGAGATTTCCAGTACATTCAGGGAAAAGCTTAATGATTTCTCTACTTCCAGATGTGAATAGAGCTCTTGAACCTTTTATGGCTACTATACTGACATCCTCGTGAAATTCAGCACTTGTTAAAACTGCAAAAATAAAGGACAGAAATGAAAAATAAGTCTTGCTGACTCTTTCAATGACATTTTCAAGTGGGGTAATACTTTCTAAGCCTTCCACACCTAAGGGAAAGAGAATTTATATCCATCTGAATTTTTGGACTGTCTTCAGATATTTCAGAGTGAGACAACCAAAACAGACTATGGTTTTGAATGGCATTGAAAGAATGTTTTTTTGCACGAGTGCTAATAATGTAGTATTACTGGTAGTTGCAGTGCTGAACTATCTACAACAATGTGATTCCAGAACTGCTATCAACTAAGCAACCAGTGCAGTTTGCACTGTGACACATTTTACCCCATAAAGGACATACTTTAACTTCTGAGAACTACACTCAGTGTGCAGGAAATTGAGCTTCCTACCACTACAAACCCACTATGAACTAGTACACAGACCTGATCAGTTAAAAATCTGTAATTCACCAGCTTCAGTGCAAGTTCCATTCAGTTCTAGAGAAATTATCAAAGGTGGGAACAATGTTAATGCTAACAGTCTATATATCCCCTTCTGTATCTTCCCAGTGCACACACATGGCTGAAAGAAATCTGTGCAACATACTGCCAAAAAATCAGGTGAAACAGACATCTGTATAGGAATCACTGGCAGAAACCGGCTTTTATTTCAGCGGTCACAGGTTTCACCAGAAATTCTGACAGCAAAGGGCCCATGTCAGCTCTTTGCTGAAGCACATATAACATGCAGCATCAGGCAGCGGTTTGAGCCCTCTGCACAGCCTAACAACAGAAGAATTGCAGCCTTCATTTTGTCTAACCCTGCTTTTATTGTTTGTCATTGTTTCTTAGAGTTATTCTGCTGTCAATATTTGAAGAACAGAATCCTGTCTGGGTATTGATTTCCTAAAGACTTTGAATCACTGCCTTCATAATGCATATATTTTAAGGCAAGTGCATGCAAAAGGTGGAGGTGAAGTTGCTTATTGAATTAAATCAATACAAGACACCACACTGGCAATTATCATCTAGTATTCATTTTATATAATGTAAAATACCCATCAGACAGAAGAAAAACAAATTTCCATCCCATTTTGGCAATCTCAATTTAAATCTCTTGTATACTCTGGACCTCTGGCTTGCTTAAGTTCAGCTGTTGTCACTCAAGCATTTAACACACCCTTGACTCTACTCTGAAGCTGGTGATGACAGGGTAGCACAGGAGGAGGAGGAGGAGTGACACCTCCTGTGATACTCCCACGGTTCCCACTGAAGGGAAGAGCCAGCCAGCAGTGCAGCTGAAGTCTGGAGATGCTTCTCTAAGAGCACCTCAGGGGCTGCACTGCAGAGACTCCATGACTAAGAAAGCCCCAAATGACACTGAGGGGGAAATACAGGATCCACATTAAAATCCAGCTCAATTCAGGTTACGTTTGTGTTCTGCAAGCCTAATGACAGTACTACTGTTACACTGCATTCAGCTAAAACCAAAAAAAAATTACATCTGGTTTAATTTTCAGGGAACCATCAGGGTTATATGAATAAAAATACTCTAGAAGTAGCATTTCAGAAGCACAATGTGATGTCCATAAGGACTTCTGCCATTATATGCGTTTCTTTCTTGCCTCTAAGGGAGCAAGGGGACCTGAGTGCCACGCAGCAAGCTCGCCAGAACACCATGAGGACCTAGCAGCAGTGCACCATAATCCATCCCAGACTTCTTGAGACTAGACTTCCCAGACTTCTGGAGAGCAAACTAGCAGCCTTTGCCTGTCAGAGAGCCGTCTGCTGTGCTCAGAGCTGGACAGGAGATGAAGGGAATCATCTACAGCTACTGAACAGCCCCCCTGCACTGAACCACGTGGCCGAACTGAGCGCTGGGGCTTCAGTCTGTGTTCCTGCCGTGTTCCTGCCTGGAGAGGGCTGAGCAGATGTGCTCCACTAAGAGCTCAGGAAGATATTTCCCCCCCCCGGAAGCCGACTGCCTCCCTTTTATGGCAGGAAAGCAGCAGAGGCTGAGCACATCTTTCTGTGATCCTGGTCAGTGCGCTGCCTCTTCGCACTGCCTTGGCTCGGGACGGGGAGTACCCCCGGCTGTGCCAGGAGGCACAGAATCCCCCCGAGGCATTCTGTGCCCTAAATGAACCCTGGCCCACGCCACAGCCTTTTTCCTCTCCTTGCAGGAACAGTTTCCAAGGAGCACAAGGGAGCTGGCCCATCACTTTTTATACGATACCCCAGGAGTGCCATCACAGAGGCTGAATGCAGAATCTGCTTCTACCAGGGCGCTGTTTCATACATACTGCTTCTTCTACTACCTCTACCAGAAAATGCTATTTAATTGTTAGTGTTTATTTGTCCCTCTGAAAGGGCAAGTTACACAGAAGTGTAGAAAGTCAGCTGCAAAGAAAACAACAAAAACCAGCAGAAGCCAGAGGAAACACGACTTCACAGAAATGTCCACGTGGCAATATACCTTTTTGTTCCAGAGGAAGATGCCATGAAGAAATATGATAATTTTCAAGGATTTTATTGGCATACTCTTCACTCATTTAAAAAAAGAAAAAAAAAATATCTATTCCATGATCGTTGAGAATAACATCAGACTGTATAGGTCAAAAATTGACTGACATCACTCTGGACAGGCATTATTGAGACACACAAAGGAGCTGTTGTGCCTTTAAGCTTATGGTACATTGCAACGCAGTAAATGAAAAGCCACTATTATGAGGGGATGTTTATGTCAGTATCTGAAACAAATCTTCTTTTTACTAGGATAATACTGTCTTAAATTGTTAACTGTTGATCAGATAAACAACATGTGATAAAGATCCTATAATCTCTTCATACAATTGGTTTTAACCCCTTAACAGCTTTACATATTAAAATATTACACATTAATGACCCTTGTGAAAGCTTGAAAGAGCTGTAAATTGGATCCTAACACACTTCTTCTGTAAGCAGTAATGGGAGAATTCAGGATTAGATTTTAATAAAGTGGAGATAGGATGATAAAATTTTCACAGGAGGTAATGTCTCAGTCACTGCTAGAACTTGCATCCTGCCCCTTTCCCACTCTTTTGGCCTCTGTGTGAGAAGAAGCGAGTTTGATCTCCCTGGTAAGGCTGCAGATTGAAGAGGTATTTCACACAGTGCAGGACATGGAGAACCTCTCTTGCCATGTGGTACCAGGAAAAGGTGACCCATTGCTGCATGACTACATGAAGGGCCAGGAAGCTTTATCATTCTTTCCTTGGAGAAGGAGCAAGCTAAATGTTACAGCAATTATTACAGCTGATTTGAGATTCCTAGATTGCCATTTTGCATATTTTGCTTTGAAATGTCAAATTCCCATCTTAGATTGGGACCAGGAAAAAATGACACGTTATGGGAAATCCTATTCTGACAAAGGTAAAATTGAATTATCAATACTAATAAAGGTAGATTTGTGGACACACCATGTAGATTAGAAAGTCAAAGTTTCCTTTAATAATGCACGTGATAAAATACAGTGGAGACCTGCATTCAGTACAAATTTTTTCAAAATTACCACTGTGTGAGTCCTCAGAGGGGTTGAGGAATAGAAGCTGCTGTCCTGTTTCTTACCTCTCTGCTACAGAACTGTGAGAGCAAGAACCACGGAAGAGAGAAAAGTAACAAGCTGCAAGTGCTTATTCCATGGTGCTAAGCAGTTCAGGGTGTGTCTCCTGAACTTTCTTAAAAGTAATACTGAGGTCAATGCTAATTTACAGTGAAAGAAGGACCATGTCCATTTGCCTGTTTTAGTGCAGAGAGGGCTGGAGAAGCTGGAAGAAAGAGAAACAAATAGAAAATCTGTCTGCCAAAGAGTAACACATGCATGCACGTGTAGGCCTGCGTTGTAAGGTACAACCCAGCAATATCCTGAACACCGTTATCCTGACAGCTTCAGGCAGAGATCCCACAAAGGACTCAGGGAAGGACACGCGGTGCAGCCCCTGAGTCAGGAGGCTCCTGAACCACCGTGACAGGCACAGAGCCAGGCCGGACAGTCGGAGGGGCCTTATCCGTCGAGATAGTTCAATCCCAGTTTGGATAAGGTGGCTTTAACTGCAATGGAAACAGATGTGATTTCAACTACAAGCCAAATGATTTAATGCAACAGCAACTGGTGTCTCTCACCCCATCACTGGCTGCCCAGCCCACACAATATCCTACCACAAATGAGCTTTACATACTTTGGGCATCACTGTTTGTCCATCTCCCTGAGGCTGACCACATTCACCACTGGTCAAATTTAAATAAAAATAAAGGTTTTCTTCTCTAACAAAATATCCATCTTGGTTTCTTAGTGCTCTTTTCTACAACTTTTGAGACTTACTCTTTTCAGGTAAAACAAAGAAACTTTTTAATATTTTAACTATACATAATAGCTACACACACAACCAGCAATTTTGTGCATTCAGTTCAACAACTCTCACTGTATTTCTAACTCCAACTCAAGAATAAAATTTGCCATTGGAACAGGAGTTGCTGATGATAGAGGCAAATATGATCCTGTTCCTTGATTTTCAGACAGCTACCAAATTCTTTCTACCCAATTTTGTTTCTGATAAGCAAGCAAAATATCATTCTTTAATACACAGTGTGATTTTTGAGGAAAAACCCTCCCTCTAGGCTTCCATTTATGGCAATGAAAATAGGTGTAAACAGGCTTTTCATGCACTACAAATATGCAAACTGTAAGCCTCTTCTTCCCCCTGTCTTTTGTTTTAGATCATCAGTGGGTGCCTTTCAAATATTAGTCACGTTAGATGTTAAAATTCTGTATTGCAGTAACACCCAGGAATAAACTGAAATGTAAAAAGAATACACTTTTTGTAGGTACATCTGTTCCTTCTAAAATGAAATAATTCTTTAAAAAGGGATTTTACAGCATCTACCCAGGTGGTATTTTGTCCCATTTGAGCTGAGAAGTTTCTACGCTAGAAATAAGCAAAAAACCAATTAACAGGTGGCTTTATTAAAGTACTTATTACAGATTTGCATTATGCACTACAATACTCCACTAAATTATTCAAACTACACCTGCCTAGACAGAGTAACTTTAAAGTCCGGGTATTTTTACTGGTTGATTGTATGTATATTTATCTAGCCACAGTGCCTGCTGCACCATGAGCCCTCTTGCTCTGCCTGAGAATGGCTGACTGCCACTGCCTGAAGGTAAGCGTGGCATGAGCTGCTTCCCATATCCAGTGCCCCCCTCCCATTCCTGCTGCTTCCCCTCCAGTGCCCTCCAATGCCCCGTCACAGGGGCAAAGCCCTAGGTACATCCAAAAGTTTGGCAAACACACCTCAGTGTGTCATCCAGCAGATACCAAGCTGCCTCCTGCAGACAGACAGGCACTGTTACACCTGGGCAGTGGGTACCTGGGCCTGGCATTAGGATTGCACCAACTGCGAGCCATCGTTGAGGCCGTTTTTCCGGGGCACTAAGCCACAGCCTCTGGAGCTGCCACCCCGGGGAAAGCTGCCAGGTGCCCTGCAGGTACCTCTGTCAGGAGCTCGTGCGAGGCCGCCGCCGGGGCGCCGCTCTCGCCGCGGCCTTCAGCAGCTCCGCGCCGCCCAGCCCCCAGAAAGCACGAGGCTACGGCACTTAATTTGCATACCTTTTAATTACGGACTAGGCAGTGCCAAGCTTGATGAACGTATCATCTCCGTTCTGCTTTGTCACCGCTTTTGTATCAATTTGCATCTGAGGCTGGAGGAGCTCTCGGCAGAGGCCCCGCTTTTCCAGAGTCATCCTTCAAAGGAGGACGCCGTGCGGGACCTCTGCCTGCTGAGAGCAGTGTCATCCCTTCCTGCAGTCACAATTAAAAGCAGGTTTATGACCACATGCTCGGAGACCCTCTGGGGCCCCAGAGGAGGCAGCCAGAGAACAATCCATTCACTCATCTCTCCCCTTATCTATGATGGAAGTAGAAACAATTGCATCATTTAATTTACTATTGTAACGGGGATATGGCTCATTGGCCCCTCATTGTTTTGAAGATGGATTTAATTAACCTCCTATGAATCTTGCCAATACGCGTGGCAGCATCAGTATGGAATGAAAGATGTCAAAAAATCAGCTGCAGAGTAATGAGCATTTCCCAAGCTTGCTCTGCGGAGAAGACTCATGGCTACAGAGCTTGGTCCCAGCAGAAAGCTGAGGAGCAGACTGAGTTAATGCACTGCTGTCTGGCCTCTGGGAATCCGAGCTGGGGTTTGCCTTAGACTACTAAGAAGAGAGGTAATTGAATAATTCCTAGTAGCCACATGTATCTTTAACGCAGAGGCCATTTGCAATCACTGGAAAATAAATAATTGCAATTAACTACACGGTTAAGTAAATATATCCAGTCCCTTGGGAAAGCAATCTGCATGCTTTTATAAGTCTGGCTACAATATAAAACTCATCACAATGTCTGTGAGAGTAATTTATAATGAACATTTAGCAGGTGCCTCAGATGTGTTGCTGCCATTTACCTACATTAAAAAAGCTCTCCGTATTACACCTGAAATTGTATGCATTTTAATTTCACAAATCTTTATTACAATTTCATTTTACAAAGGATGCTGTTTCCAGCATTTCCTAGAAACATTTGAGCTTGTAAAGAATGTTAAAATCTTTATGAGAGGAACATAAAGTGAACGGTTTGAGATTATAAAACCAATCCAGGATTTTACATGCTTTCCTAACTGGAATGAAAATGTGATCTGAGACTTGTAAGCTCTTGATTTATTCCATGATGTGCTGGTTTATCTCACAAATAAAGCAATGTGTTTTTTCTCTTTACAAGAATGGTTTAGTATCACTTTACTGCAAGGAGGAAGGGAACCCTGTTACAGTTTTAAACTACCAGTGCTATGAAGCAGGACCTCCTGGAGCTCACCACTTGGCCATGAATTAAATGGTTGCACCTGATACCCCAAATGGATACGTGGGCACCTGCACATTATCACTGCCCAGCAAAGGTAACAGTCTGGTTTGGTTTGGTTTGGAATAGGGAGGCACAATTGAGTATGCCCACAACTACATACACTTGCTTTTTATGCCACGTCAGTATTTTTAATGAAATGGAACTTTATTGATTTCTCAAAGCAAAATTAATCAGAATTACAAAAAATAATTATTGCTGTGTTTGTAAAAACAAGAATGTACAATTCTTTCATGCCTTTTTCCTGATGCAATCAAAGCATCTTCTGTGAATATTACTTAGATAAAAAATATATATATACACACACACACACATACACACAAATATTTGCACCTGACAAGACAGCCAGGTGGTTGGTGGTATCTCCTGAATGCACGAGGACAGCAAGAGCCTCATCCTGACAGGCGACCTGTTTTTGTCCAGGGAAGCACATCTGTACTGAGGAGGAGATAATTAAGTCTCCACATCCATCCATCACTTGACTACCTCACTTGAATCAGCTTTTCAAATCAGTGATAATTGTCTAATTAACTAGTAATCTTTTTCATGACAGTTACTAATGGATCATTTGTTGGCTGGAGTTTGCAAAGATCCTTGTTAATTTCCAATGCATGGCATGAAACAAGTTCAACTTAAAATATTTCTTCAGATTTGAGTAAGACCTAAATCAATTATTCAGATGTGAAAAGCTGTTCATCAGCTTTTATTTTGAAGAAGAGATGTTTGTTCAAAAGAGAGCGAGTGATGTCTCAGAGGAAGCGGTCCCCATTTTGCAGGCACACGCTGTGGCAGTGCCAGGAGTGCTCCTCCTAGTCCTGCTGGCACAAGCACGCTGGATAAAGGATTCCATACCCCTGCTGGCGTGTTCAGAACGAAGGACCATGTTGTGCCAAGAGGGTGCGATCAAACGGAAATTATGTGATTCACTGCAGCATCAGCAATACAGTGGGAGCTAAAAAGTCATTCCAGAATGAAGTCGTTCTTATTTTATCAGATAATATAAAATCACATGGTCAGAGGTGGCAGAGAAGCGCAGTGCAAATGAATGATGGAGCCAGACATGTAAATTCTTATGAGCAGTTATTACCTTTTAAAAAACATTTAATCAGCAATTCCAGTCCTGGCTTATCAAACGGCTTCTTGGCAGAAGTCAAAGGAAAGGAAAGGAAATATTCTGGTTGACTGTAAACCACGAAGCAGACAGGGTGGGTGGACAAGGTTAATTGTGAGTTTTAAGATGAGGACATTACTTCTTTTTCTGCAGGTAGAACTTGAAAGCTTTTCATAGGCCAAAATGTCTGGAATCCTAAAATACCACTTCTGTTGCTACCTTTATAAATTTTCATATATGATAAACTTAATCCCTCTCCAGCTTACCAAGCTACCACCAACCCTAACAAAATGTGTTTTAGTGAGGAAAAAATAAAACCTGTTTTTTCCTGGATACAAGGCGAGGCTACGGTTTACCTTGAGCAAATGGATTTTGTGATTTATGTGACTTTCTCCTAAAGCTTAACAAACTGTACTCGCTACTGAGCTGCTGTTCTTGGGACTGAGCAGCACACAATTTTTTTATTTATTTTTTATTTTTTAATTTTTTTTGCTCGGAAGGTACTTTTCTAAGAGACTCCTGAATCAGCAGTCTCGAAAGAGGGTTTTTCTCCCAAACAGTCAAAATAAGCCCAGTTTCTTAGGCCTGTTTATACTTCGCTAAAATGGACATATTGGATGAGGAAGACTTATAGTTTAGCGTTTCAATGAATAGCTTCTTTAAATATTAAAATAAAGTAATACTCAGATTAATACACACTGTTACTATGGCCAGCTGACTGAAAAAATACTCTTCCTTGGTCTAAATCCACCTAAAACACTTGAATGGTGACTAAAACAGCAAGAGTGATGAACTCGCTCAGTGAGACAGAAGGAGAAACACTCCTCTGGACAAGCACAGCCAAAGCTGAAAGCTGAGATGCTGTGGGCTGGGGCAGGGTACAGGAGAGAAGCAGCTCCAAGCTCCAGCACGTGCCTGGGCCAGCTGGGACGGGCAACCTCTCTCTATTTTAGCACCTTCTCTAACAAAGCAGAGGCAAGGGCGCCCTGCGTGCGGCAGCCCCCAGGTGCCAGCCCGCGGGGAGCCTCACACGCGGGACGGTCACAGCCCTCCCACCGCACTGCCACAGAGACACGGCGCAGCTCCGCTTACACACCTACACCAGCACGTGCTCGTGCAGTTCACAGAAAATCACAGATGCTAGTAAGCTGCTCACATTAAAAAAAGAGGTAAAAGTGGAGATCAGAACAGCCTTGGACCCGTCACAGCATGACACCCCATAAGCTCTGCAGCAGCCACCACAGTGGAGAGAATTACCTTACCTCTTCCATGTGGTCACTCACTCACAGTCACTTCATCTCTCACCTCAACCAAAAATAACCTGACCTCCTCAGTTCTTGGTAATAAACCCCCTCATTCATCCCCCCACAACCTCCTGCTCCCCTCTCACTCTTAATGTGTTCAGAGATTTTAGTATCCTGGTTTTACTCAGGTGACAGCCAAGTTGTCTTATTTCAGAACTTTCAAGCATGTAATGTATTACCTTTTAAAGAACCAAAACACTAACTTATAATAATTATTAAATTTCTGGAATATTCTTCAAATTCAGCCTACAGTATATCGCACTGCTGCTGATTTCTTTGAAGTCACCTCATCAAATCTCCTTTCTACTGAATTTTAGAAGGTAATTTTCCAGAAACAGAAAAAGTACCTTTGTCACACATTCAACGATGAATTTGCAATGTAATTCTAGTAAGTGCAAAGATTACAGTGACTTGTGTTAGCTTTGAAAGGGGAGAGCAGAACTTTTCAAAAAATTATAGGAAAGCTGTCTCCCACATGAAGAAACATCACAAATTCAAGTTTCTGTGAAATGCTGTGACAATACTTGTACCAGAGACACTGCAGAGAAGCTATAGATACAGACTAGAATTCACAGTTGAACCAATATAAAAGCTTGTATCATTATTTATATGTTGCAAACACTTCCATATGTGCTGAGAATAGAGGTGCTGGAAGGTATCTGAAAGCAGTGGGCAAATAATCAGAATGCTGTAACACCCAAAAAAGTCTAGCATTTAAAAAAAAAAAAAAAATTCAGTAGACAAAACTTGGAATTTAAACAGCCACCTTTGCCAATATAGGATTAAGGGGATTTGCCTGGCTGTCAGACAGAAGATTCAGGTCTTACAGCACACCTTAAAGTGACCAAAACCCGAGGAAATGTAGATCTTTCTTCTGCAGTTAATGCCTTACTAAACACATTTGGTTACTACTAGGGTTATTTTTGCTGGCTGGAGCAGGGCAGTGTCCTCCAAGAGGCTGGACTCTAATGGAAGATTTTCTGGATGTTCTGCAATGATAAAGCAGTGGCATTCACCCTCCTTAAGGGAGCGACTGCCCCCCCCCAGCCCTGCTGTGCAGCCCCGTGGGATGTGCTGGGATCTGGCCCCAGTGATGCTGCCCAGGTCAGGACTGAGCAGCCAACACACCTGGAAATTCACTGGCGCTCCCTCAGCAACAGCACCTGGCATTGCCCTGCGCCCATAACAACCTCCCCCTGGAGGACTCCAACAACAGGAAAGTAGATTTTCCTAGTAAGGAAATCAATGTGACTTTAAATTAAGTCTCCCATAAGTGTTCAATAAATTACATATTAATGATTTATAGTCTATTAATTATGAATTAATACGCACAACATTTTTGAGTCTGATTTAGGACAGTGCACATCAGGGTCTGGACTCCAGATTCTGAACAGCTCTCAGATTCTCCCTTTAAATGGCTTAATTGGGAAAATATTTACAAACACACTTTATGTTTGATGTAAGCACAATCTGCATTTACACAACACAAGCATTGCTCGTAGTATCTCAGTGTTCAAGCATTCAGCAGCTGTGGTCTCAAGAGGGAATTCAAAAGGTCAGCAAGAAAAGCAGAGATAAATTTAGTAACACACACAAAGATGACAGGTCAATTGATTAACCCTTACAATTCCCAGTGTGAACTCCACCGCTGAATAGTCCAAAGAGTGGTTAATACCCATTTGCGTGGGGACACGTTTAAACACCAGAAGGGACTGGGACAACCTTTGGAGTGGGAGGTTCCCAGCTGAGCACAGGCTCACCCTGGGGCTGGCACTGAGCGTTTGGGACAGAAGCACCTCTGGCTGCTCCTGCTCCTGCTCTGCCACTGACAGCTGTACGCGGCCGCGCTCACGGCACTCGGCCAGCCCCAGAAGAACGGCGCATTTGAGTCACACCCTTTGCGAGCTACTCGTGAAAGGATTTGGGCCTGGATCTTAAGCACAATCAGACCACCAAGTCCTATCTAGCACACTTCCCTCTAGAGGTGGCCTATAGCTCTGTCCTTCCAAATCAAACTTTAGGAACTGATCTGTCACCTAGGAGCCAGCCCCTACTGCCAGTACTGTATGCCGACTATTAACTCTCTCAGGACTGTCCCAGTGCCTGAAGGCAGTCTGAGACACATCAGACAATTGGTTCTTGCAGCTTTGGGGTCTGCTCACGTACGGGTTTATAAACTGCACCAAGTACAGAGCACTACAAAACAAACTTACTGTGACTTTAGCTGTCCATGTATAAACCGGAAGTTTCTGAATCAACTTCAATTATGCTTAATCAATATTGCAGAGTGGCTGGGTGAAGTTCTGACTACTGGGCTATGCTACTTCCCCCAAAAAAAATAAAAATAGAAAATCTGTATTATTCTAGTGCTTTGTAGCTCACACAGCCTTGCATCTTAGGTAGGAAGAATGAGAAAATGAATTTGATTCATCTTCCAATTATACCTTTTGCGCTCACATGCAGCAACATAAACTGGCAGGGGTAAAGCACTCCCAAGATGCAGTGTCAGGCTCAGAACCCCCTGGGTTCACCCTACTTGCTCTGCAGCTCACTCAGTTTCCATCATTCGGGGTTAGTGACACTATTTTGTTTGATGGGGATGATTTTGAAACTCACAGTATAAATGCAGCAATCTGAATCCATTCCTACTAAAGCAAACACCCTCTGCAGTTTCAGTCCTGCAGACTGCTGGCAATACGTAAGTCAGGAAAAACTTGGAGCACTCTTCATCGTTACTGACTGCAGGAGGTAACTGCAGTGTGGCTGACAGGGGCTCTCACACAACAACATCCTCAAAAACACCATCACACCACTAGTGAAGAAAAAAGGCATAACAGTTCTTTGAAGTGATCACTATCAAGTGATCTCTGAACATTGATGATAACTGTGGCAAGCCACAGGGTAGCAGAGCAGGTTTTAACCCTTAACATATGCAGTATGAAGCTGCATATTCTGATTTGACTTTCATTTCAACTATGCTTCTGCACTACAGAAAGGATTACAAGAAGAGGTTACTAGTTCCATATGCAGTGTTGTAACACCAAACTCCTGTTTCAACAGATGGACTACTCACCTCGTAAGGAAGGAGAACAGCACCGCACCTGAATGGAGGGAATCCAGCCTTTGGCACACAGGACATTTCCCAGAGTTTGATTTACAAAATAAAAACTTTCAGCTCAAAAGATACATGCCTACCCTCAAGGACACCAAAAAGACATTGCAGTGCCTCAGAGAATTAAGTGGGAAAACATGAGATTAAACTGGTTTTCAATCTGGGTATTATTTCTGACACTACCTTACCTGGAACTTCAACATTCAAGTCAAGGTTATCTCAACTCATAATTTTCATAATGAAAAAGGTTTAGTAAATTCTTTTGGCTTTATACATATCTCCCTGTCACCCTTCCACATCAAGATGCTACTGGCACAAAGGTCTGTACTGATGACTGCCTGTAATTTTCAAGTGTGGAGTTCTATCATGGACATTTAGGAAATGCCTCTTGTTTCTCCTCAGAGTAGGAAGGTAATGCAGCACTTCCTCTGTTTGCAGGAAATTATTCTGATTCACTGTGAGAAGATGGCAAAAGTCACAACCACACAATGTTAGTTACTTGTTGGACGTTCCTGTAAGAAGTAGTCTTGGCCAAGTCTGATGTCACTATTAACATTACTTTTTTTTAAGTCACTTTTAGGTTTTCTACAGGAAAAAAAAAAAAGAAATCAAACATGGCAGGGTCTACAACAGAAGAAAAAGAGAAGTCCTACCTCTACTACTGCTTTGGCATCCAGTCTAAAGTTGAAATCTCCAAAGACAAAATATGAAACTTTCTCAAATCGTTGATCTATAATTCTGGGAAAAAAAAATGAAAACAGAACAAACCTGTCATTTGGCTTTACATACATGCAAGAATGTACAAAGACACACATGTTATCCTTAAGCACAGTCTCAGAAATAATTATTAGAACCATTAAAACTACCAGTTTATACTGGACCAATATATTAACCATATTTTTCAGTTGATTTTCTCTGCTTAGGCAATTCTATCTCCAGCCCCTGTACAATACTGCATCTGATTTCCCATGCCTGGCTGACAGAGCAAGCTGGGGGAAAGCCTGTTTGCAGCAGTTCATAAAAATCTTGCAGAAGTGGCATTTGGGGACCATGGAAATCTTGAGCATATCGTGGAGGTCCTTCAAACCTTGGAAAGTTTAAGGACATGGTATTGGGCTGGGCAGGTAAGAACTAGGAATGCTGAATTAGCGGTGAGTTCAGATTATGTTTGAGTTTAGTGATACATAAGCAACGTCACCAGTGCTTTTGGGTACTTCGTAAACCACATAAGTGACATGGTAGGGCTAGATATCAATCATCCCACCCGACAGACTGAGCATCCCTGAGGTTCCCAGACTAGCTACAGTTCTCTCAAGACAGCTCTCTGTGTTGTTCACAGAAGATTTTTGCTGAGGCTGCAGCTAACACCTAACAAGTAATTGCTCCAGCTGTGAAGATTGACTTTTTCCTCAAGCCTTTGCTCAGTCCAGGGAGATATGGCATTACTATCCACCTTTCAAATCTTGTATTATTAAAAGCTATTATATATATTATTAAAAAATATTCTATTATATTATTAGCCGATCTATTATTAACAACAGTTGTGAGATACTCTCAACAATACACACTTTTACAGCTTCTAGAGATCTTGGCATTTAAAAATCCAGAGTCACTCTTACTTTCAAACCAGGAATTGATACAGTTCATCTCCTATCAGTGGCTGAGGAAGTACAGAACACCCAAAACTTGACTGCCACAGCCACAAAGAATTTCTACAAAGTGCACAGAACCCCACTGCATGTGTAAGATGTGAGAACTAAGGAATGAATGCAGCAAGAGGCTGTGAACGTTCTGGGAACACATCAGCATGTAAGCATTGCACTGCCAGAAGCTCCAGGTGAGCCTGGGGCAGGGCCCACACGGACAGGTAAAGCACACCCAGCAATGCTGCTCAGGAGGCACTGCTGCCCCATTAGGAGGCAATTGTCTCAGATGGCTTTACAAGCTCTAACGCATTACATACATTTATTCTCAGAGCTATAGGGAAAGACGTAACATGGGATCTGCAGTGAGATACTGCTTCTCCTCTGAAAACATCTCAGTTATCATCAACAGCAATCTATTACATAAGGAATATTATTCTATGGAAAAAATTATGTGCATTGGGCCTAAGACACTGATCATTTGAAGAAAATCTCTTGCAAAGACTTATCTCTTTCCGCTATGAAAATCTCCAGTCCTCCATTTAGCTGACAGATTATTGCAGGCACTGTTAATAAATACTGCCCACTGTCAGCTCCCAGCGAGCCCTGAGAAAAACCTGTCACTCCTGACCTACACGAAACATTAGTTTGATTAGTGTCCTCATGGAAAATTGAAGGAAAATGAGAACTTAAAAGTTAAACCATTTACACTGCCACAGTTTGATAACACTATCATTGCAAAATCGGATCCACAACTTACACATCAGAACAACAGACTTTGCTTTGCCAGCTGTTCTGATTCAAGTATCAGCTTTGGCTCTGCTCATTGCCATTTAGTGCTAACAGAGGAATGACAGATATTGCAGGTATGACATTAAGGTCCACTGAAGGCCTCTTGAAACAAATTAAGATTATGAGAACCATGCCTGTGATTGAATTATGCAAAGACAGATTTTTCAAATAAACAGACTATTCAAAAAACAGTCTGTGAAAATGTCTCCAAACTGATGACCGAAACAGCTGATTAGTCTGCTTCTGATCAATTAATTAAAACTCATCCATTTCACAGTCCTGCACATTACCTGATTTAAACATGATTTACATTCAAATCAATGCCAGGTCTACAACTGATAATTTTGTTCAGTTTCTCCCCTTGTAGCCTGTCTTGTTGGACATTTTAGAGAGAGTGTCTCATGACAGACTAAAGTAAGAGTTCAAATGTTACTTCTCCATAATGATTCTCCAAATGGCTTCTGACACATCTCTTTCCACAGGTGCTGAAACTACTTCAGGTGTACAAGAAAATTCCCAACAGTGGCACAGCAAAGGATGCACACATTTATATATTTACTAGGTGATGGGGGGTATCTAACAACGAAAATTCCTTTAAGTGACTCAACTCAATACACATACATAATCTACTGTCCTTGCCATTACTTACTATTAGTAAGTGGAACTTACTATTAGTTCAAGAGTTCCCAAATCTTAGACCTCTCAGCATTTTAGAACTCTGATAGCTCTGTGCTGAAACACTTCCTGGTGCCTAAAACTGCCCTCAATCAATGGCACAAGAACCAGTTTTCCTGAGTGGGCTTTCAGAGTCAGACCCCAAGTCTGAAAAGGAGATGGCAATAAAGAATTGTACAGCAACGTCCCCTCCCCTGGGAACGTGCAGGAAAGCTGCCTGTCACCGAGGGCACTGGGACAGAAATGGGGCACTGCAAACACAGCCAGTCTGGCCAGGGACATAGGGAAGGTGTCAGGACTGGGACGAGAGCTAAACAAAAGTCCTCCGTTCCTTGTGTTTCCATGTTCTAAGCCATAAATATGTGCAGTTCAACACGTGTACAGGCAACTGAGAACTCAGAAGACACATTTTTTTATATAAAAAGAACGAGTGCTTGGCCGAAAAACTAGGAAGGCTTCCAAATCTGTCATTCTCCTTTGCTTTTTGTTTCTAAAAAATATTGTTTCTTTAACCACGAATCAAATAGTCCTTTAAAAATGCCTCCATGAATCACTCAATGAAGTGATAAATCTGAAGCATATAAAAAGAAAGCAGCCAGCCCATGTCACCTGTATTAATCCTATGGTTTTAGTGGGAGGGCCGATCTCCTTCAACGAATTTCACCAGCTCATCCCAAAAGGTTTCAGCACACTTGAAGGCTCTATTCCCATACAGCTTTAGATAGCTTATGACAAAACAGTTGACTCAGTTAAAGATTTCATGGCTGTACAGAAGGCACAGATATCCTTCCACAATTCTACATGCCAGCACACACAACAAGTCATCGATGCCTTCGCTGGCCATGCTGCTCACTGTGACCTGTGCAAGGCCATCAGGAGGGGACAGGGGCTCAGAGTGGATCCAAAACTCAAATGCAAATGAAACAGAAAATTTTCCCAACACATGACAGCCAGCCCTTCCTTTCCAGAAAGAAAAGCCTTCATTTTGAAAAGGGTGGAAGAACACATTCACCCTTCTCATCCTTTGCTCTTGCTCCAGAAGGAATCGCTTATGGGAAGAGAGTTTTTTAGCATGTTTTAAAACATATCAAAGAAATATCTTTACTTCTGCACATTTTGGAAATCAATAAAACAAACTGGCAAATCGGCTGTACTGGGAAAAAAGCATGTTCCCAGTAGCTTACTGCTGTCCCTGGTAAACTTTAGAGCACACAACTATAAACACTACAGACGATTTCTCCTCCACCAATTCCAAAACCACAGAACTTGTAATTGCACAGGGAGTCCTTGATAACAGATTCTTCACGCCTGGAACACATTACCTTAATTATTTTGCCGTGTCTAACTAATTCTGCACTTTTGATTGATGACACTACACTGAAAGTTTTCTGCCCTGAATGGGTTAGTGTGTCTTCACATCTTATATTTTGAGAAGTGGCAGACAAGTTGAATTAAAGAGCCAAAGAGCTTTTTAGCCATGACAGGGCAGTAAGAGAAGGAAACATTCAAGCAATTGTTACTTTCAATTAGAGTTTACAGTCCAAGTTATCCCCATGCTGAAATGTTTTGATGAGTTAAATCCATGATTCATGCTTTTATTTAAGAAGTAAACTTGGCTGTCACTGAAAATTAACACTAAATTAACTGCTGCAATTTCTCTGTTGCAAAACAAATACATGCAATTCTTATTTTGGTCTAACAAGTGCAATTTGGCTCACTCTGGCTATCAGCAAGAGCTTTACAGGCCCAGAAAGAAGCTCCTGCGTTGCACTGAAGACATCCTTGCTCTGTTGTGTCAGTCAGGCTTTGAGCAAACCTCGTTCCCTCAGCAGAACTTTTGGCCTGGCAGACCCTGACACACTGTCCTGTGACAAAAGCATCTGTTATTCTGGGGGCATCAGTGAATTATGAGGAGCCTCTGACCTCCTCGAGCTGTGCTGCTGCCCAGCTTCAGCCTGGGCTGACCAGGCTGGCTGGGATGGGAGCGGGGCCAGAGTGAGCACAGGCTGAGGAGAGGTCACTCAAATGCCATGGCAGGAGCCTGTGCTCAGGGGCTGCTCTGGGTGCCTGGATACCCTGAATTCCTCTGAAAGGACAGACCACTCAGCTTGGGTGGCAGTGCCAGCTATGCTGACTGTGAGGGCAAAGTTTTCTCAAAGCCACTTAGGAAATGTCAGATCCCTACCAAGACTAAAACAAGGAAGAGGCAGAGGTTCCTCTTCTCAATACTACAGGAAATCTGGCCAATTTATTAATTTCAGTTGCTACACAGAACAGGGTTGAGTGCAGTTCTGAAGTGAACAATTCTGTATTACTGGAATCACTGAAATACTTTTGCAATTTATTTTAAAGTACTCATTGTAGTAGTTAAAAATAAAGTTACTTGATGAAATGCACCTCTTTTATAAATGGTGTATGGGCACTGTATACATACTTCAAAGCACTGAAATTCAGCCAGAAAGTTACAGGATCAACTCCCCCCTGCTCTCATACCTTTCCCCCTCCTATACTGTCCCCCCTTCACAGTACGGAGAAGACAAGGAAGCAGTTAAATATCAGCAATTTGGTCATGGAAGAGAGCAGCTGAACATGATTCAGTGTGACAAGAGGCACTGTGATTTGGCTAAACCATTTCTCAGGGCACTTTGTAAGGAGGATCAGCAGCATTATTCCTTTAATAGCCATGTCGAATCCAATAGCCAGCGGGGTTTTGTCCCAGACCAAGGTATCAGCATCAGGTCAGAAGGTAACATTCTGTTTACACGATTATTTCCTAAAGCACTTATCTTCTCCTCGGTGTGAAAGTTGACTTTTCTGTTTGTAAGGAGGCCTAAAGAATTGAGGGAATGGGAAAAATTAGCTACACTGAGCTGGAGCTGAATGGCATTAGGTGGGAGGTCTGAGAAAGGCTGCAGCGACGCTCAGCAGGACACCTTATTAGCCGCGTCATCGCAGTTCATTCAGGCAAGCCATACCAGTGTCACCAGCATTCCCACACAAAGACAAACTTCTTCACACAGTCTATAAACATGCCTCCCTGGCCAATTCATCCTAACTTGACACTGCTGAAAAGAGGGGCTTGAGGGTTTTGGGTTTTTTTAAACACAATAACATAACAAAACAAAACAAAAACCGTGCAGCTCTGCCAAGCAGGCTGAATGGGGCAGAAGGAGGGACACTGTCACATTTCTTGGGAAGAAACAATCCAAAGGTCAAGCCATATTTTATTCAGTGAGCAAATTTTTCTAATAACTGAATGTGTTTAAGTTAAAAACCAGCTCATATGAGCTGTTCCCATCTTTCTCACGCAACTTTGGGGTAGGACACTATCTCTCCGCAACCTATTTATTTCTGTGCATTATCTGCACATGGGACAAAGGACAGAGAATCAAAGTATGGTTTGGGTTGGAAGGGACCTTCACATATGACTGCCTGTATAAAATGCCCTCTCCGAGGTGAAGGAATATGAAGATCACAACTAACACACCGAGACAAGAGGATCAGTTCACTCCCGGTGTGACCATCATTTCTCAGGACAAACTGCCCACTTTGTTCACCTGCTGACCCGCGCAGCGCTTGGAGCCACAGGCTGTGTTTGGAGTTGACACAGCAGAAGCAGTGCTGGGCTGTGAAAATCCCCTCTCACACTGGGTGAAGTGCCCAGGGAAGCCGTGGGGCACTCGCTGGGCGCAGTACAGCGCCAGGGCCCCCGACCCTGTCTGTGGCAGGAGTCACCGTGCCAAAGGCACGACCGACTCACCCTTCCTGCCCAGGCAGGATCCCACCCCAGCAGGGAATGGTTAGAAAAGTGGCTTGGCCATCCCGTTGGCAGAAGCCAAGAGCTGGTTGGAAGGTAAGCTACGGATAAGGTTATATACACCCTCTTCTCCACGGATCTGCCAGAGGTAGTAACAGCTCCTGCAGTGACTTCTGGTGGAAAGTTAAGGAATGACAACACTGAAACCTGTCTCCTGCTACAGCCTCGTCAAGGAACTGAAGATGAAGAGTATGGAAATACTAGGTTTTGGCTTACACCACCCCAGACCATTGAGACTTCTGCTGTTCCTATCTGCATTGCTTTTTCTTTTTTAAGTTTTACTCAGAGATCAGCTCAAACACCTGCACCTTGAGAACTGGTCCCCTCCAGCAGAGGTTTCAGAGACAGCTTTGAAAGAGAGCCCTGTCCTCTCCCATGTACCACCTCCCTTCTGCAGCTCTGATGGTGCTCAGCTCGCATCCTTTTGCAATTTCAAATACACATTTGGAGACAAATTCCAGAAAAATCCCCACCAATTCTGAGTACAAGCTACCCAGTGACAGATAGTTTAAGTGTGCTTCAAAAGCCATAATGGAAGTGCCTTCATTGGCATGCCCAAGGTGGTGTAGGGCTGTCATTAAAAAGATAGTTTATAACATTTTTGTGCCTTGTTCTTTCTGATATAATGGCTAAAACCTATTAATAACACCAAAATATCTCAAAAGGTCAAGCACCATACAGCAAGATGAAGGGAATTGTCAAGAAGCTTAGGCAATCATCTTAGCACTCAAGACATTTGCCAGGGCTGTTTAACTAATATGTGATGTTCACTTTTAATTTCAATATAGTGCCATTTGGGCAAAAATGTTGTATTTTTTAATTAATTACAATGTCAGCAGCTATTAAGATTAAAAGAAAGACCACATCAATAATAAATACTTAATCCAAAGAAAGGATCACAAGAAGAGCAATAAAAATCAATTTTTAGAGCCGGAAAATTGTGACTTTTTCCTCACTTGACTGGTATTTTCATTATATTGACAAACCCATGATCTTACCTGACACTGACATTCGCCTAATGAAATAGCAGCCCTGGATAATGATGTAAGGACTTGTCAATTCTGCTACAGGACAACACAGCACTACAGCACCGGCGTTATCATACAAAAAAATTTCCACGCTCTTCAGCAGATACAAGAGAAAACTACAAGAAGAAACCAGAGAAACTGTATGTCTTTTTGAATCTTTCCTTTATCAAGGAATATTAACATCCTTCCACATAGTTTCTGAGCTGGTGATACTTGGTGCTCAGCAGACAGTAGGTAACTTCCCTGTCTTTCGAAGCCCAAGACATCGCAGTTCTTGCTTTTTGTTCCTCAAATGTGGGGGGCAAAGCCAAAATCCTGTGGTCACTTAGTGTCAAAAGTGCAAATAGTGAGACAGAAATAACCAGGATATGTGGCAACAGGATACTGATCCACTGTTAAAGCTGAGAAAAGTACTTTTTGTGACATATCCAGAGAAACTCTGGCTAAAGACACTGTCTGTCCTAAACAGCTCATTGATAGGAACGGCGGTGAGATGCTTAAGGAATTTTGCCAGATCTGGGTCTTGCCAGACCTACAACAAGCACCTTTTCCAGCTCCATCTCGTGATGGCTGTACAGGCAGCAGATGGTGACAGGACACAGGCCATGTCATCCACAGAGAGCTGCCAGTGATGGGGACCTGCAGGCTCCCACCATCGGGCCTGAGTAACAGCTGGGCTCAGGGCGACTGTGAATTAAAAATAAACTCAAATGTTTCTAGAAAAGGGCAATGCAAATGGCTCAGACCCGGAGAGAATTCACTAACAAAGCACTAAAAATGCTCGATGCTGAGAAAAGCTCATGAGCAACCAATTTTACATTATCCCTTTGAAAATCACACTATAGTGAAGCACCAAGAGCTAAGAGAGGGAACAAAAAAGGGTGAGGACAGAAACGTTTGAAGTGCTAAAGAGAAGGGAACAACCCTCTTTCCAAAGAGCATGGTGATCAAAAAGTTAAGACCTGTCAACATTAGGTTTGAACAATGAAAATTCTAGTGGATATAAAAGCAGCAGGACCTATTTCCTTGTTGGAGTGAGAAACTGACTCCTCTTGGTTGCATCTTAAACCCAGCACTGATGGAATGAGGATTAAGAAGCTCCACAACAGGTGAGGCAGCCACACTGAGTGACCTCTCTGGCCCTGGACAGTGTCGGCCCAGCCAGCTCCAACCTCTCCAGCTCTTGCACGGGCAGAGCAGTGGCTGGAAGCACTGTCCCTCCATCTGAGTATTTCCCTGTCAGGAATGATCCAAATCTTTCCAGGACATGGAACACAGGATGCAGAGCCCACAACCTCCTCCTACAGTGCTCCCACCTTATGAGAGTCAAAATCTCCAAGGTGGCTACTGGCCTGGTGCCCACAGGCTCCAATGGGAGCAGAACGGGGCTTTTTCAACCATTCTCCATTTTATAACTATCAGCTCACAGCATCAGCTCACAGCCTGCATTGTAAATAAAATCACAACAGCAATTTATTTTCATTTCTCTGCAAATGAATAAGAATTGGATCAACAGCCCATATAGATTCTTCTTAATTGAATCACAGCAAGCCTAGAAGATATGGCTATAGGATAGAAGATTTGAAAAGGCACAGACCACAATGGATGCTGATGTCAGTGTCACCTTTAGCTGGACACTAATGACTTATCTTCGTCCAGCTCCAGGTTCTCTAAGGAACAAATTACAGTAAAGAGAGAAATATAACCCAATGAGAAGGTGACACGCTCTGCACGTTCTCTTATCAAGCCACTTTCTAAGCAAAATCGAGCAGGCAACAAGTTACTCGCAATAATTTCTTTTTTAAGAGGCATTCTCTTTTCTTGCATCACATGTTTAATTACACACACTCTCCTGAGAGCGGGACTGCTACAGCAAACCCAGCTTTGCCTGTGCTTCCAGCACTTACATTCCACTACAAAGACACAGCAGCCAACAGGGCAGCTCCAGCAGATCCTGTTAATGGAAAACAGGCAAAAACGAGTAAACCCCTTAGGGAAGATGAGGTGGAGGCTCTGAGTGCCACAAGACTGCCATGATGCACATGCACACTGCCAGACAGGGACTGTGTGGGCAAACACCTGGCTGAAACCTCTCCAGGAATCCTCAGAGCTTTACCTGCAGCATTTCTTCTGAAAGAGCCACAATTCTATTCACACTGGCCAGGTACAGCAAAAACTGGCTTAGTGCATCTACTCTCTTTTTTCTTTAAATTACACCTTTCTCTGTGATACCTGCAAGTATCTAAAGTTCTGGCTTTTGGATTTCAGATCTTCACTTCCAAACCTGGTATTGTTCACACTGATTTATCATAAGAGAAAAATCAGATATTTACCATTTCAATAATGAATACTGAAAATTTATTACAACCTGTTCAGTTTATAATGCCTAAAAGAAAAGAGGAAAAAAAAAAAAAAAAAAGGGCTCCAGATGCTGAAAATAACAGAATAAGGGCAAAATTACTGACTAGGATGACCAAAAATTATCATTCACTTAATACAGAACTGCATTTATTGTGTCCTTAAAAATTATACTAGTGTATGCTTTCCATTACAATGCAGTAAAAAAATATTTTTCTGCTAAAAATATAAACTAAATAAAATTCACAGTGTGTCTGCACAGAGAGGAAGGACACGAGTTGAATTTTTGACAACTGCATCAAAGATGCCAAAGCTCATGCCAGCAGAAAAACAAGGAGCAAGGAAAAGTGACTTTGGTTGTATTTGACAGGCTGAAAGTAACAAGACAATTTTGCTGGATTTACTCTTTAAAGAGCGTATTATCCAAACACGCTAATTTTGAGAGCACTTAACCTTCCTTTAAGGGGGAGAATGACTGAATATTAATGAGCTGAGCTTCGGGTGTTTAATGAAAAGCTGTCAATTTGAATGTGATCCAGGGGTTTAAACCTTTGTTAGAAGACATTTGGCTGGAAGGTTTACTTGCCCTTAGAGTGCTTTCTATCTGAATACACAGAAATTTCACTACTCGTTTGAAGGCTCATGTTAAAATCACTGCAGCAAAAAACAAATAAAGTAAAAGCAAAACCAAACCAAAACTAAAAAATCCCAAGCCCTCCTAAAGCGAACTGCTTTGAGGATCTTCCCAAATGACCCAGATCTTTAGAGCAAAGTTTTCCTTTGCCTAGAAACTAAGTGGCTTTTCTTTTGCTCATTCAGCTGCTAGTTCTGGGAAAAGCCCAAAGAGAAACATTTAGATTGGAGGGGTCTTTGAGAAGAGGTGACAGTTGACTGATGAGCATCCATAAAATGACAAAGAATAGTTGTGTGGAGCCGGTGCATCACATCTCCTCTCCCTGGGAAACTAATTGCTCTGAATTGTTAATAGTAACATTATTTTTCTGGCAATCATTTCTTTTCAATACTCAAAATCAGCATGAAACAGCTCCTTTGACCGGACATAAAAGTTAAATGTCCCAATGTTGATCAAATTAACTTCAGCTATGTGACAATGGACTATATTTGTGAGAAAATAATGAAGGGCACAAAGGAGAGCTTTATGCCAAGATTTCACAGTTGTAATGTAAAAATGTTTCTGTTGAACTAGGCCAGGGAATATTTCAATGGGAAAACAGAAGAGCACTGTCACTTTCATTAAAAAGAACCACACTCATTTTATTGATCTCAATGCTTGAGATAATTTCAGGAAGTTTAGATGGCTGGCACACCAAGAGCCAGGGATCAGGCTAACACCTCACGTCCTGTCCTTCCCAAACTCTCCACTCTCGAAGGGCCCCATCCTGCAGCTTTTTCTTCATTCCTCAGCCTGGGTATTGCATTCATACACTTTTCCCCATCAAGTGGCTACAGGACATGACTAATAGGCCCATATAATACAAAATATGCACAAGCATTAGTTACAACAGATGCATGAGAAATTAACCCAAAATGTAAACTATTTTCCTCTCTTACTCTCACCTATAGCTTACACCCTCCAACTTCAGAAAATACAAAAAACAAAGTATTATGCAAATAGGGCTAACTGTACATGGGAATTATCCAAAATGGTCTTTGAAGAATTTTTTTTCCCCACAAAATATAAAGCAGATGTTCTTATCTCATTTTAAAGCACATTCAGTTTTGACTGTAGATCTGTGTCTACCTGGAACAACGTAACTGACTTCTGGAGGCTCAGTTTGAGTTTACACTGGTGCTGTCAGAGACTCATTACACACTTCAATTTTCTACATATATGCTGTGTACGTATTTGTAAAGTTACAAGCAGATATTTGTTTAACAGTGTGATTCCAATCGTTTTTAAAGCAACAGTCTGACACCACATGCTCTCCCTTGCTAAATGGCAAATATTAAACACAATCTGGCTCAGCACATACCAATGAGCTGCCTTTAAAAGTGTTCTTCTTTCTATTTAACTAATTTTAATGCTATCAAAGCTAAATCACTTCAGAATTAACTTTATTAAAGAAGCTTTATTAAAGCTAAAAGAACAAACCTTTATACTCCTCAAACATGCTATTTAGGATTACTAACAGATTTCCCCAGGAGAAAACTTCTAGCACAGTTTTGTATCATTCCCCCAGTGCTTTTTCCTTGGTTTTCCCCCAACCTTCCCCTGCCCACTAACGCCGTGATGTTGCACAGCTTTTTCCTTATGCGTTAAAACATTGTGGCTGAAGTAATTTTGGAGATAGCAACTTCCCTGGCAATCTGATCAGTTAAACTGATCCGTTTGAGCTTTATTTGCAAACCATCTTCTGGTTTGCATCCCAAACTCTTGTGATAGCTGTTGCCCAGATAAAAGGCTGTACATAACTCATGTTTATGAAGATGCAGCGTGAACACAACCGAGCTTTCACTGACTCCCACAGTGACCTAAATCAACTGTGAGAAGGTGTTTCTGTTTCATTCAGTGAAGGTTCAGCTCATTAAACTGTTTTCCTTCTCAGCATTGTTCATTGCGTTTGAACTGCATCGCTGTTAAATGCTCTTTAGCAGTTTAAAGGCCTTAAAGGAAAAGACTTCTCAGTCTCTGTTTTTAACAGCACTAAATCTGCATTATTAGTTCATGCAGATAAGGGGATTTGAAAGCTCAGCTTGAAACCTCTCTCTTCTGTATTTATCTGACACTGCATAGTTCCAGTAGCTCAGCTGGAAATGTAGATCTATGAAGCTTTAAAGAGAGATTAAAGCCAAGAAAAGAAGTACTTTTCCCCCTATAGCTGCTCTCACTTTCCCTTTTCCTGCTGTCTGAGGGAGTGCTGGGGGACAATGGCCAAAGATGGTTCCCAAAGCCCCTGAATGGGGACACTGTTGGTGGCAGCATTCATTCAAAGTAAGCTTCAGTGTATTGTCCTCCCCAATCAGCAGATCAGAATAGAGTGTGCTGGTGGCTGCCAAAAGGTTAGTCCTGCCGATGAAAGGGGCTTCCCATTATTCAGTTCGCTACAGAACTCCCCCTTTGTGCCCGCCAGCCCCTCACTGCACTGCGGAGGTCCGGATCTGCGGCTGGCTGCTCCCTCAAAATGAGCAATTCATCCACAGCGAGCTCGCCGTGGCACCCGCAACCCTAAGTCCAAGGGCTCCTTTTCTAAGGACAGCAGAGTTTGGGCAGTTTTTGGCAGCGTCACATTTTAATGATATACCATCGTGACATCCCTGACCCACAGCTGACACTAACACTGCAGTCTTGTTACCTGACCCTCGCCAGGGCATCGTGGGAGGTCCAAAGCCAAAATTAGCTAATGAAGCACACTGTATGCTGCAAACAAGTGTGAAATAAATAATGCAAAAGGTTTGCACAGGTTTGCCTTGTGCAAAGCATTGGAGAAGGAGAGGAGACCAATGGAGCAAAGAAAAAAATGAAATAAAAATTCCATACTGCTCTATGCAACAGAACTCAAGAATATGCACTCAGACTGCACCAAGAGCAGATCCTGACCTTCCTGAGTCCCTGTTCCGTAAACCAGGGATCTTTTATATACTTAAATATATGCTACCTATGCAAACCTTCCAAGTGCCTCCAGCATTTTCAAATGGTTTCAGCAGGTTTTGCAAGCAATACAAGAGAAAGGCAATACTGGCTTTTTCCTGTTCACCCTTGGATCATCCCAAAGGTGACGGTAAATTCCTGTTTGGAGAAATTCCCGATCAGCCCCCTGCTGGGGGAAAGGCAGTTTCTACTATCCCATCTTCCTGCCCTTACAGGACAGAAAATCCACAGAGAGGAAGGAAACTTGAGAAAAAACACAAGTGGAAAGGCATTTACTCTCCACTGCATTATTTACAAAGGCATTTACACTCCACTTTTTTCCAGTGAAAATCTACATAGGGAAAAATGGCAGCGAGATATTTTCCAACACACAAACTGCTTTGCTCAGGAGAGTCTGTAACTTGCAGGCTGCTGCCAGAGAGAGCCAGAAGAGCTGGCAGCTGCTTGTGGACAGGGATCCCTTACACCTCTGCCATGCACAGGGGGCTGCGAGCAGATGCAGGCAGCAGAGGCACAGCAGACTGCTTTGGGCAGTGGCTCCCCATGCGGCCAGGCATGGGCTGCCCTCAGCCAGCAAGGGATTGCCCCTCGCCAGGGAGGTGGCCCCAGCCAAAAGGCCCTGTGGGGCAGCAGGATGGGGCTCAGCACCCCTGGCTGGGCTGGGAACCCCATTCCTCGCTCAGGGGAAGGACAGAGGTGACAGCCCTTGTTCCAGGGAACAGCAGCAGTGGTCCCACACTCATTGGGGGTCCTGTTAGAGTCCTCTGAACCCAGCACCCTGGCACGTGGCCACAGGCTGCTGGACAGCAGGGCTCGGGGCAGGAAAACGGCACGTGAAGTGCTTTGGTTCCGTATTCCTTCCAGGCTCAGAAGCTTGTTTTAAGCTCCCCATTATGCCATGGATTGCGGAGTGGCCACGGCTGCTCTGAAGAGACATGTTAAAACTCTGTTTCTCAGGCAAACACGGAACCGACAGGCACCTCCTAAGGGAAACACCAATGCCCGCACAGTCTTTTCTTACTCAAGAGAAAACTGCCTTATCCTGACTTCATAATTAGGGCAGCTGTAAACTTCTGGGTATTTTTGGGACTGCTCTGTATTGTACCACTCATCAGACGAGCCAGCTCTGTAATAGCATCAGAACCCACACGGCTGTTAACACCAGGGGTGACTATACACAAGCGCTGAGTTGCTGCCGAGATGAACTGCCTGCTGTACCCAGCTGCCCTGGAAATTAAAGCACACCAGCTCGGTGGGGTGGACCCACAAGGACAGGCTGAAAGACCTGGGTTTGTTCAAGTTGCAGAAAAGCTGTCTACATGAGGGCTCTGTTGCTGGCTTTATCTGTTTGGTAGTTACAGAGAGGAAAAAGTCAGACTTTGTTCAGCAGTGCATGCAAAAAGCTCCAGGCAATGGACACAAGTCACTTTCAGGAAAATTCTGGCTGGATAATAGGGACAGAAAGTTTCACAGTGAGGGTAGTAAAACACAGCAATGCATGGCACAGAGAAGCTGCAAACCACTATGTTGGAGCTGCTCAAAACTCAGCTGGACAAGCTGTTGAAGCCAGACCTGCTCTGAGCAGGGGGAAGAATAAGGGACTTCCAGCGGTTGCTTCCAAACAGAATTATTGTGTTACTCTTTAACTGAAGATGCACTTGAATGGCAGCTTCATTAGAGTCCACATAGTCTAAAAGAAAGCTAATCTACCCAACACATTTAGAAAATAAGAGTGGTTCCTACTCTGCAATTCTGGTGATTTCAGAGTGGCTCCCCAAGATCAGTAATTTGGCTTTAAAGAGTAAGTGTCATAAAGGGATCTGTAATGAGAACTGCCTAGAAAACTCTGGCAAGCAGTAACCACTTTCAGGTGACAGAATAAAACCCTCTACATTTCTGAGTGTGCCATTTGAAACATCTTTCATATGCTGCTTATGAACACAGAGATTGAAAGAGGCCAGGAAAGGCTAATACATACCTATCAAGTACATAGCCAAGAGCCTTATGCCGTATTCCTGAGTAAACCGATGGGCTTGTTTCCCAAGCAATTAAATTGGAAGCATCATGGAAAAGATGAATGTTTACCAAGTCAAAGGCACTATGACAAAAAAAGGAAAAAAATAAAATGATTCAGGATAAAAGAAAAAAAAACATTTGTTGCATCAGCAAAGCATTCAACACAGCACTTACTGTATTCACTCTTATGTTACCTTAATATTTACTCACAAGAACTGCGCAGATTAAACTGTCATAATCAGAAAATTGTCAGAGACTGCCATCAAGCTTATAGCTCATCACAGGTAAGACTCCATCAAGTCTTTTGCATAAAGGATGTATAAAATGAAAATGAAAAGCTATTTGTCAGTTACAATTCCAGAAATCAGGCAGTATCCTATCACTAATATATTTTTAAAACAAAACTGAATGTGTAAACAAACAACTTCCAGTTTCAAAGCTGCAGCTAGGTGTCAAGTAGAACTGTGGCTTTGCAATAAACATGAAAAGCTTGTTACTGATATTAGGGACTAAATCACATCACTGTGACTCCTTATCTGTCCCTGTGCAGAGAATGCTGAGACAGCAGCAGTCAGTACACACACCACTTCCAGCTGGGAAGAAGACACCCGCTGCTTCTCTCGGGCCATGCCTGTGAGGCCACAGACCCACAGATTTGTTTAGGCCAGAAATGCCCCCTAAGCCTACCAGCAGCCTGCCAGCAAGTGCATGGACAGGCTCTGGCTGAGACAGACATCAAGCAGAAATCCCAAGCTGTGCTCAGGGAGGTTTCCCCGACCATGGCAGAGCTGGGAATGCACCGGGACACAGCAGTAATGGCAGTGAGAACACTGAGAGCATGGTCAGACACACAGGTCACTCAGCACAAAGGGCTCTCCCAGAGATCCTGGTGAACATCTCTGGCTCCAGGGACCAGCACACCCTGTCCAGTGAACCCACACTGATGGGGAGCAGTCCCACTAACCTTCTTATAAAGAGAGAATGATCACAGAACTACAAAACATGACAGCTTGAGATATCCAATCCTGTCTGAAGGACGAACAGAAAGAATCCCTGTAGGGCCGGGAGAGTCCCACGTCACCAGCTCACCCATGTGTAAAGCTATCCACAACCCACCCTTATGTGCCTAAAACGTGCTTGCTCTTAAAATTTACTGATGAAGGACTTTCCACCTGCAACCTCCTCGTCCTTAAACTCAAATTTTCATCATATTACCTATTTTCCTGCAAATTAAACTGATTTCTGCCCCTTCTGCAGGGCTGACAGCAACCAGTTTCCCAGCTGTGGTTAGCCAAAGTTTCTCACCCCCTATCCAAACACTCCCACCGTTCCTGACTCTCCTGTCCTCTTTCCAGCATACCTAGAGCACAGCACTCAAAGCCAAACAGAACACTCTGTCACAGGTCTTGACAGCACCCACATAAATAATTACTGTACCTTCTCCCTTCGTGTCCTTCACAGGCTCTACCTATTAACACATTTCATTAAGATAATAATGATCCATATTCAATTCCCTGTCCCTTGGTCCTTTTCTACAGCAGGGGTAATGACTCAGTTATTCTCAAAAGAGTATTGGAGCTTTAAAATTCTCCTCTCAAAGTGCAATGCTTTGCGTTTCCCTGACTGTCGTCTTCCAACACTACTCCCTCGAAAACATCAAAATGATTCTGGTTGCTGATTCTGACCCCTGATATACTTGCAAACATTCCCAAGGTTGGTGCCCTACCTAAACACTGTAAGTGCATTCTCAATTCCATTCTCCCTAACAAATATGAACTCTGTATGTAAACTATATTTAAGACTGTAATGTATTCAGTGCACTATCTTGTACCTGCTAACTGAGAACTACTGGAACAGAAACAAACACCTTCACCTTATAGTCAAGATACTAAAAAAACCCTGCAAAATAAAAGTGCATGTAATCATGTATTTCTCTTTCATTTTTGCATAATGTGAAAACTCATGAGTGCCCCAGGATTCTTTAGTTCTTTGTCCACACTAAAGTTAAGTTAATGAAGAATAATGGATTTGGAAAATCTGGATTCACAGAGAAACTCAACTGGGGCAGACCACTGATCACAGAGGAAGAAAAAGGACAGTTCTGAATTCTGTTAAGGTCACTTTTCTGGTTTTTTGGGAGCCCCTTGTTTTTGGCATGAGGCACATTCTGTAACAATGTGTTCCCAGGTAGGGAAAATGAATAGTTCCTTTCAAGGACTCACACAGAAGTACTAACAGCAAGTGCCTGGGCTCTATGTTTATTGACCTATTAGAACGTAGAAATGCATTGATCAAAAGTTGTGATTTATGAAATTGGTTTTCATGACTATGAAAACGGGCAGAACTTTGTTCATATGCACAGAGACTGGGTGCAAACACTCATCACACCTTGAAGAGCCACATTATGCACTCAGACCTCCTTAGGTGCATTTTAATATCCTCTGTATTTTCCATAGTATTTCATTTTTCAGAAATTGTTCATAGTAACTCGCCCCTTCAATTTCCCATTAGAAACATCTGAGACCTTGTTAGATCATGTGGATCATCATTGCAAAGTATTCCAGACAGAACTACCACCACGGCTCGGCTCATTACAGACTAGGAGAAGCTGTGAGGTTCCTCATCCTCACTGCCCAACACACCCTTGACAGACACTCACACAAACATCTGCTACAGCCAAGGACTGTCCTTTTTTAATACTCCCCACAAGAAAACATTACATTTAAATCTGTCTCTGACAAACATTTTTTTCTTGGAAAGGCCTAAAAATAAATTCACGTTGTTTTTTCAGCAGAGAGGAAATACCAGAGGACAGAAGAGACAGAATTTAAGGAAGTCACGATACGAGAGCAAAGGCCAGATTAGCATCTGATGCTAATACCCACTTCTTCAATTATCTAATGCTGGAATCACACCCCACACATATGGATCTGGAAAAATTAACACGAACCTACATTATCATGCAACTGCCTGCCCAATTTCTGTGTCAGAAGTCCATAAAAGAAAAAAAACTGGTACCTTTTCTGTTTTCACAGACTGCTTAATTAAATAAACATGCTTATGCCAACAAAGCCAGAACACTGTTCAGTACTCAAAAGGCAGCCTATGCGAACATTCATGAGATTTTGAGATTTCAAAATCAAGCTTTCAGTTATAAGACATGAAACAATCACTTCAGGAAAGGAAAAGCGTTGCACGTTCACGTACACGTAGGTGACTATAATGTAAGTAAGCAGTAAAGACCAAAACTATTACTCCATGGTAAAAAAACAAGGTCAGGTTTCCAGGTAGGCTTAGAGAAATCTGAGGAGTGCCCATAGAACAAGTTCTTTCTGCAGAAGCCCCAGAGGTGGGTGCTGCACACGGCCAGGCCGGTGCCTGGCCTAGGTGAGCGGCTGCCGAGCCCCAGCAGCACCAGGATGGTGGGAGCAGCAGGGGGAAGTGTCAGCTCCACGCTGTGCCTGACCCAGCCTCCTCTGGCACCGATGGTCCCACACCAGTGCCATGAGGGACCACCAACACCACATCTGGTTATGCATCATTGCAATTTACTGAGCACTCCATGTTCCACTGATAATAAAGTGACTGTGTGGGACCTACCTGCTCTATGAACAGACTGATCCACACATGGAAATACCTTCTTGAAACAGTTGTTAATAAACACACATAAAACAAATGTCATCAGAAACAACTTAAAGATGCAACTTACCAATCAGTAATACACCACCTTGTTCGAATGAAACCTTTTCTGGACCACTTGCACTGAAAAATAAGTGGATAAGAACCAATCACCTTAGGGAATGATTACTGTAAAGTGAAATGTACTGACACAGAGAACAAAACAAAGCAGAGCTCATCCATACACTATAACCAAGAAACACTGAACACAAACTGAGGTACCTTTAAAACAAATGTTATGTCTTTTATAAATCCCAGAATTAATTACATTGTTTGTTCTGCAGCAGTTACAAACTTACATGTAAAATTAATAAAAGCCCTGGCAGTTGTTTATAGATGAAAGATAACCAAATAGGAAAGCTTTCCAACTATATTTATGCTTAGCTTAAACCAGCAAATTCTTATTGCTTATGCACAAATGTTTTCTTTGTAATTTTACCTGAACTGTAAAATGTCATCAGAGATTTACATCAAATTAAAATGAATGAGATCTGCTAGAAAGCTATTTCTCTTGCTGAGCCAAGCCACCCAATATTTCTATAAAAGTTAAGAATTTAAATAATGGAGAAGATTCCATTCATCACATCAGCACCATCGGCAGGAAAGCCACAACTCAGCTCGTTGTGGCCCACATGTGCCATTTGTGATACAAGAAGGGGTTTTACAGCACCCCTTCCACCAACTACAACCTCCACAAAAGGACACGATTCTGCATCCTGTTTATCCCCTGTTCACAATGCACATGTGTCTGGGCTAATGTGCTCTGGGAATGAATATTGCACCACACAGGCCTAAATAACGGTGCCGATGACTTCGTAGCAAAAGACTGTGACTCCTTATTGGGCATAAACTGCCAGTCCCAGCAGAGCATCCGCAGTCAGAGGTACCACTCCCCCAAACTCTCCTGAGGCACTGGCCAGGTGTATTTATTCTCCTCTCTACAAACAGAGAGTCCTCAGTCCTAAACACTGCTGAGACAGTGAAGGGCCTCAACAAACCAAACCAGGCTGTCTTAAAAATGAATCACAGAATCACAGACTGGCTTGGGTTGGAAGGGACCTTCACCTTGTTCCAACTCCCCTGCTTTGGTCAGAGACACCTTCTACTAGACAATGTTGCTCCAAGCCCTGTCCAACCTACTCTGCATCTTCTGACCACCCCTCAGTGAAAAGAGGCCCATCTTACTCCCCTTCTCCTTAGGCACAAGCACAGTGACTGCAGCCAAGACCAACCAGAAACACCACCATAATAATTACTTTTCAAGTAATAATCTACTTTATTGCATTTGTTTTTTAAAAAGTGAAAAATTAGCCTCTTCTGCAGGTCCACCTCGGGATGGTTGGCTGGAAAGCAAACACCCTCATCCTTCCTAACAGGATCCATGGCTGAATCACAAATCCCACAATCCAGTAAGGTCTATGCTGATGAGGGCACAGTTACAAGTAGAGATGTCAACACTTATTCAAAAGGAAACCAATGAAAAAAAGCTAAATGCTAAAGGCATTCAAAATTGGCTCAAATTTAATCTTGGTAAAAAAAAAGGGAGCTTTGTCATTTCCTTCTTAAAAATAACTACACAGAACTTAAAATCAAGTAGTCCTAGCCTATGATGTGGTCCAAGATAATGTTTTCTATCAAGCTGCCATTTCTCATTTGCTATTTTCCTCTTTGGCAAAATGGCAACGGTACTTCAAAAGATGCAACACCAAAACAGGCCCAACCAGATTGTGTTGCTTAGAGTCATATTCAGCTGGGTTTTGAGCATCTCCAAGAACAGTGATCCCACAACCTGTCTGGGCCCATCTGCCGCTGTTTAACCTCATGGTGAAAGCCTTTCCCAGACTAAATCAGATTTTCTCTTGCTGCAACTGCTGCCCCTCGTTCTGCTCCTGCACAACCCCGGGGCAGCTGTCCTGGGAGCCTGTCCCCTCCCTCTCCTGGAGCTCAGACAGGTTCTCTGCTGGCTCCTGCCACACCCTCTGTCCCAGCCCCACAGGTGCCACTGCCCTGCTTGCTCCCATCTGCCCAGGTGCCAGGTAAGACACTGGAGATGTGCCGTGGCCTTGGGGGGCCAAGCAGATGGAGGAGCCCCTCCTGGGCCCTAGCCCACACCGGGATGCTGGTGGCCTTCTCCGCCATCCAAGTACAGAGCTGGATTATCTTCACCTTGCCGTCCAAACAAGCCTATGCCAATAAAACAAGCCAATAAAAAGGTATTTGCAATTTGTATTTCCTGACAGCATAAAATACAGCATTTCCTACCAAAGGCTTCCTCACACACATGCGAATACTGGTTTAAGGGCAGCAGTATGCATGAGAGGCCACTTTGTCACCAAGGTACTTTATCAAAGTGCAGCTCTGACGCCTCACTATCAGAAGTCCTCACTAAAAAAATACAGTTTTAAAAATCACAATTTGAAAACTGGTAGTTATGTTCTGCCAGCTTTTCCTTTGTGAATAGAGTCCCTGAGGAGATTGTGCTGACCTTTTAAAACCCCCCAGAACCACCACCTACATAAATAACCCCTGCTACATCAGGGGAAAGGACCTCCAGGCAGCATTAACATGAAGAGAGAGGTTAGAGAGGGCTAATGTCAAAAAGCACTGTGAGCAATAAGTAATGCACACAAACCATGATTGATAATGACCAGCACAGAGCCTTAATTCATCTTTTCTCCATCATTTTACTGAGGGGGACCATATCAAATTAAATAGTGACCCAGAAATGGTTTATTCAACCATACAAAGCAGGGCATGAAGGAAAGACATATTAAAGTGGTGATGACTGCAGTGTAATTGCAGCTCCTTAAAGGAACACCACATCTCACTAGGAAACTTGAAACAGGAATCAGCCAAATACTGGCAGCAAGAGGAGCTAAGGTACTGAGCAATATGCAGCAGTGACCAGCCTTCCTCGCTGTGGTGAGAACTCCTCCTTCTCAGAGCCTTACACAGGAGCCCCTGTCCCCTGTGCTCACAACACACTCAGCGTCTCACTAGACAGGAAACAGAGCTGTACTGTGGCAACTCACCATAAAAACAAAGTAGAACATAGTTCCTACCTCAAAATTACTTCCTTTCTTCCCTTAGATCGATTGCTCCAGTAACTATTTGAAGTCAGCAGCTCCATAATGCTCCAGACTGAGTCATTGCCAAAAAGCAACAAGTGGGGGACAGAACCAGGAGGGTTTGGTCAGGCTTTTACCTGACCCAGATAGAAGCCAGCACAGGAGGCCAGGGAGGAGCTTAAGCTCATACTGGAAAAGGTCACACAGCTGGGGCTGAATAAAGCAGGAACACCTGTGCCTCTGTAGTGTAAAATAACACTTGCTTCGTGATGCAACTGCTATAGACCCCAAGCTGCAAACTACCTCTAGTTACTCATAACTTGAACACACTTAATTTCCTTAACTTCAGTAAATAATTCACTTATCAATAACTTGTCTATTTAACATAAGAAATGCAGAAGTTAGCAGGCTTCAACAGCTCAACAGCTCTGATATGAAGAGTCATCCTCAGATGTATCTATCCTTAGGTACAAACTGCAGCTGAACAACATGCCTTATGTATTTTTTGATCATGTATGTGCTTTAGTATTTCTAAATAAGGTATTTGGAACACAGAAAGTTTTGGAAACAATGTAAAGAAGAGCTATAGCTTGGGAAGGAGGAAAGAGAAATTTGCTTTTTATTGCAGATTTCAAAGCAACAATCTTTATTTTTACTTTAACAAATAGTCACTAGCTGCTACATCATCTGTAAGCCAGCATAAAACCAGGTGGAGATGACATAGGTCATCTTATTCTCTCACAGTGATCTACATTTTAAAACAGGAAAAAAAAAATCCTACTTCACATCCCAGAAAGGGGATACCACATCTTTCACCTTACATTATTAAGTCTCTTCTCAGATCCTCTGTTAATAGGATTCCTTTAGCCAGCAGATGGATTGTGAATACAGGCAGTTTCATCTACTAAAAGACAACATAAATCATAATTGAGAAAGGAGAGACCGCAGTAAGGTTATCACCATACAGCCTCCTCCATGAAAGGTTTGCATTAAAGCATTAGTGAAATTAATTCATCTTTCATAAGAGCTTTGAGCAGTATCTGTGATCTATGATAACAACCAATTTCTCACTATGAGAAAAAAAAATTACTCAGGCCTGATAGACTACACAAATCTGCTTTTTTTAAAATGGCCTAACATTATCTAGAGTGTTGCTCCCAGAGGCATCATTTGAGGTTTATGCCTTGCCAAGAGGACCCATAAATCAAGGCAGAAAGTTTTGTTAGTTTTATATGCAGTGGGCTGTAATTATTTTGAATTGCATTATGCCTCAATCACTGTAATTACTTTTAGATCATCCTTAAACAGCTGCAATAAAAAGAAAACAGTCTTAAACTATTTCTCACACAAAAAATTGCAGATGTGATATGAAAGGTCTGGCTAAAACACACAAGAGCATGTCAATGCAATGTTTGGGTAAATATATGCTGCTCATGCCTTCTGCTGGGTAAACCCAAATTTCTAAAATACACACTATTTTGTGGCCTTTTAATTGCTATTGCTATTACTAACATTTGTCTAAAGAGAAAACATGTGACAGCAAGATTAATTTTCGCTTTACATATAGAAACACACATATGAGAACCAAAACTATCTCCCTGCTGTTTTTTGCTGTTGCTGTGTCTGTGTGTTTGAGACGCTTTTTGGTCTCCAGTTCCAACGAGAAACAGCGTAGTTTCTGAAATTGTTTTCTAAAAGTCACTGCAATTGTTTTCTAACTTTTCAAGTCACATGAAAATATACTGGGTTGGCACATGCCAGGCTGCAGGCCAGGTGAGCACACAAGGTGCAGAGCTGCAGTACGGATGCTGCTGTTACTCGTGCCACTGCAGACCTGCAGAGCCGTGTCCTTTTCCTCTCCTGTGCAGAGCTCTGCAACAGCACGGCCCCAGCCTGTTCCCTGGGTCTGGCTGCAACAGCATTCCCAGAAGTTGTGCTGGGGGCAGGAACAGAACTGAATTTTCAAGGTGCTTCAGAGATTTGTTCATGACTTAATTACATGTATTTGTGGATTTTCTCTTTTCCGGTTTGTTCCTCCTCCGGGGAAACACTATCCCTGACAATCAGAACACAGAGGTTTCTGTTTGGAACAGTCAATAAGGCACTGGAACCATTGGGAGCAGGACGAGGGTGTCACAACCTCCAAAGGCTGCTCCTCGTGTTCCAGACCCCACAGCCCCCGCGTCCCATCCCAAAAGCAGCACAGGAGGGTGTACTGAGGAGGAGCTGCAGCTGCTCCTGAACGTGGGAACACCAGACCCCTGAGCACCCACGAGGAACCAGCACCATTCCTGCTCCACAAAACCCTTGGGAAAGTCCCAAGACTCAACCACTGCTCCAAGAGACTGTGAAGAATTGCTGATGCAAGAGGGGTAATAAACAGTGCTGAACAAGTTACAGCTTTGTCAGTCTCACCATGAAGCAACAGCAGTGAAGTAAATAAAGGAAGAAATCATTCTCCCTGTGCATCAATGAGCAATCCAAAGCTGGTCCTGGTGCTGTGAGGCACAATGGCAGCAGTCACTGTGCTGTGCAGTGCTTCCAGCATGCAGTCACCCACTGCCACAGCTCACTCCGGCCGGGGAGAAACAAACACCTGAGGAGCTGGCTCAGGCTCCCTCAAAATGATGTAACACTTAACTTCAAAGACATATTTGAGATGTTTATTCACAGGAAGTAAATGCTTTGCAAAATTATGTCAAAGGCACTTTTCCTTCCAGTACTGAGATATAAAAATAAATAATATAGTATCAAAGTCAAGAAAAAGAACAACCTTCACCCTATCAATCCCGTAACCATTTATACAATGCTCTGCCAAGCACACAAGCACTGTGTAAATATCTCTAAGGGTGTATATTTACAAGTTCAAAATAAATTTTAGGAGTTTATTTAATTCCTCCTTTTATTAAAGTAGTGACATGCCTGTTTGATCCACAAATGTTACAGGAGTTCAACAAATTTATTCACTTGGTTTGAGGAGAACATTAACCATTAAACACCCATGTTCTAGATGTTCTTAAGAAATTAAAACTGAGCAAAGTAAAAGAAACACCAAAGAAAAGAGAGCCTGCACTTGCAGGTGCAGTGCAAGAAACCCGTCAGCTCTGCTTGTGTTTCTAGTTTTGACAAGACCATCAGTCTCAAACCTCGAGCACCCCCAGTTCTTCTGAGAACAGGGCAGTCTTAGAGGCCAGCACCAGTGTATGTTTGGGTCAGGTGTCCCTGGCAGCAGGGCGAGCTCCCTGTGCTGGCCGTGCTGGCAGAACCCATGGGCACAGAGCCACCTGGAGCAGGGCTCCTGAGACAGCCCTGCCATGCACACTGCCACACTTCCTGGGCTTTACATACACAAATGAGTCTTTTCATCACTGTCCTCACCCTTCACAAGGATTTCTTACTGGATTTGGCTACATCATGCCATGATTTAAAACACATATTACAGGTGTCAAGAAACCAACAAAATTCCAAGATTCCATTCTACCCTTATCACTGAGAGGAGCTGCTCAAGAGTAGTCAGAGGAAATCAGAATCAAACCCAGTATTTGGGAATGCTTCACAGTTCTGTACATACCTCAGGGAAATAATCCTGTGGAAACTTCTCTTTTTCCAGCATGGGCGTACTTTCTAAAGTGTCAGAGTAGATTTCTTTCCCAGTAACCTTTTTATACTTCTTAGCTAGGAAGAGAGATAAACCAAAATTAACATACGTAACTTCAACATTATGAGCATCTTCTCACACTCATTGGCAAAGCAATCTGCAAAACAGCTGGTAAATCAACAGGATCTTATAAAAAATGTGCAAGCACTGAACTGTTCTGGGGGAAAATAAACACTCTTGTTTATATCAGACACCTTGAAGTTACACAGTTCTGGTATTGTCATTTCTACTATCCAGAGGCCTATCAAGTGTTGGAGCTCTAACCATGAGCCTGCTCTCTGTACACCCTTGCACTCAAATCTTACCTCAGCTGCTCTGAGACCCCGGAGCCCCCAGGCTCCTTCAGATCAACCCTTTCTGGCCACCAGCACACGAGGCATGGATTTTTACAGCTGAAATGGGTGTTGGACTTGTACAAGAGACTCAGTGGTGATGCACATCGCTTTCCAAAGCCTCTAATGAACAGTTTCATCACAGACAGGAACAACACAGACTCTTGTGGATCTACTCAGCTCATGAGCGAGAGGTTCCTCCTTCATGACCCACTTTATGCTTGGTTTCTCACCTGATGACAGCAATGTACTGACATATCTAAAGTGAGATCCTGACTTAAGTTTAACTCCTCCGACACAGGAGGTTGGGCAGCTGATGTACAGCTGACATTATTCTGGATCTACTCAGCTGGATTCAGTTTCAACTGGGAATGTACAAGAGAAAACCTCCAATTATTATCAAGAGTCCTAAACTGCTCAGTCCTACTGGATATCTGAGGAAGCATTTACTGTATTTCAGCACTACGTCTTCGGGGAAAAAGAGGTATCATTCTTTATGTGCCAACCACTCTGAGGCCTGGCTCCCACGGGACGACCAAACACATATCCTGATAAACTGATCTGGCATCATTCTAAGTGGATCGTGGATTGTGCCTCTTTCAGCAAGTTTAACAGTGCCAGCAAAGAGATCCTGATGCCTTCTGAGTTACAGAGAAGACTTGGCAGAACTGTGAGGACTGAAGGATCTGCTCAGAGAACTCCACTAACAGGCAGCAGTTGGCAAAGGGAGGCACCTCTCCATCACCCTCTGGCATCCACCAGGCATCCTGACCTCGCGCAGCCAGCGGCTCCCTGACAGGAGTGCTGAGCAGAGCGTGCAGGGCCAGCACCATCTCCATTAGCCATCACCATTAGTCCATCTCCAGCTAACAGCAGGGCCACTCCGCTGCCGACTTCACACCAGACAGCCTGGAAACAGAAGTGGTCAACTGCAACTGGCCTAAATCCCCTACCTTAGAGGACATCCCTTCAGAACAGACAGCTTGGCACTAGTTCAAATTGCAAGCAAACTTCTGGGCCTCCGACCACTGTGAAAACAGTCCAACAGATCTACACTATAGCATATAATATGTGAGGCTGCAGGAGAAAACTGTTCCTATTTTAAAATGCAGATATGTCTTCCTGAGATCTGAGAAGCATCCACAATCTTTTTTTTCCAGTCTGTATTCAGTCACATCCAACTGTGCAGTGAATTTTGAAAAGCAACAGTGATGTTTGAGGAATACTGAATTGTGTATAAAAATCTATTTTTTGCATGCTTTTGAGTAGAACCAGAATTTCATAATGATTTTTGTACAGAGAATGTTTGTATCCATTTGGATTTTTCTTCTGATTTAAGAGCTTAATACACTGTAAAAACGTCAATAGTCATGAGAGAAGAGGCAAGTTTTACATTTCCCCTGAAAGATGGGAGCCTTTGGGGTCATATTTTACAAACCTTATGCTGGGAGATGGATTCTGCTCTGTTACAAGAACAGCGTGTGACTTACAACACCTATTCACCCATTTCCTTGGATTTTTATAAAGAGTTTTTTCCTTCTAAATGATGTTTGGGCCAAACCCATCTTTATGAGCATGGTTCACATTCCAGTCGGTTCTGCTAAGGTTTTGCCAAGAAAAACAAAGCAGTGACCATTTAAAGCACTTCTCTTCTGGAACAAGCATCTGTTTATTGTTTTCCTAATAATTGTTTTCCTCTAAATTTTTTCTTATATTCTCTCACTTTTTAAAAATTCTCACACTGTCTTTTAAAAGCTGTACAGTAGCAAATAAGCTGCCAACAAAGGGCTAATAAATCCAGAAAGCCCTTCTTTTCCTAAAGCAGCTGTCATTTTCCTGTCAGGTAATGCTGGAGCAGGACACCTCCTGTCTGTGACCATTGGGAGGGACCTTCAGGTGGAGTCTGGGGCAAAACTGCTGCTGCTCCTCCAGTGCTGATGGGATGGAGCTGAGGGCTCAGGTGTGCTGAGACAGTTCGCATATCACTGGAACACAAAGCACGGCAGAATGAATAAACAGCCACACAGAGGACAGCAAACTGTCCCAGCCAGGGCCTGGGGACCACCTGGGAGCCCCCCAGCTTCCCCTGCATGGCCAGCTTCCCCCACTGTCCCAATCATGTGCACACCTCATTCCTGAGTGTCTGCAGAACTGCTCCTGTCAGGGACAAAGCCCAGGTACGAGCTCTCAGGAGTGCCAGCTCCGCTGTGGAGTGTTCCATATGGTTTGTCAGAAATAAAATCACTCTGTCTGTGATATTACAGCAAAAATGTTCCTTCAGCACTGAAACCAGTGGTAACAGGGGGACTTATGTCGTCTAAGTCTTGAATTGTACATACACAGAACTACTGTTCAAATATTTCAGGGCAGGAAGACCCTGTACCCTCAATTACATGAGCAGAGAGAATCTGTCTGCTGAGAAAAAACATAATTTATATAATTATGACAGTTAGTCCAGTCCATAGTCACTACCATTTCAACAGTGCCTCACATTAATAGGATGCTAGATAGATGTAGTTTTAAAGTGACTCAGCTCAGTAAGCTAAATGAAGCTCAGGATATTTTTGTATTAAATATATACACTTCTCAACTGAAATAATATAAATTTTATATAATCTTTTCTATATTCACCTCAGGAAGCATTCAATAATTTTCTATGATATTTCCAATATTTAATGTATATAGCTTAGCATTACTTTCAAACTTGTGAGACACAGCAAGACCTCCAATCCAAAGGATCACTGTGGGTTAAAACGGTGCCACCCTCCTTCTGACCTGCTCTGCTCCCAAGTAATTTAAGCCATAAATCTACCTCAGCTGCTTTGCAAAATGACCATCACTGTTGGACAGTTAAGGTCTTGGTCCTGTATCTGATCTACATGGAAGAACCTTGTGGCCATTCTGAAATTCTCAGGGATCACTACGGACCTAAAGGTGCATGGGAATGATTAATGCCCTGGCCTGCAGCCTGTGGCCGGTCCACTAAGTTCTTCTGAAAGGTCTATAAAAGGTAAGACAAGCAACACCTGTCATCAAGGGACCTGCCTGCATTTTACAGGACTCTGCATAACATGGAAACACGGCCAGGTACCACCACCGAAAAGAGGGTGGAAAAGCTGCCTTGATGTATAAAGCCAATTGATCATTAAAAACATTTAATTTCTTTGCTTACCTTTAAAATCAAACTGGTAGATGTTTTTCAAAGATTCATGAAGAAAGTAAAAACTTCCTAGAGCCTGTAAAAAAACCCAATAAAACATGAAATTATAAAAATACATACTTTGGCTAACGAAACCCAAAAGAGCATCAGGCTCTCCAATTAGAAAAAGCCCCAAACTCAAGAAATTAAATACATAAAATGATTTTTAAAAAGATTAATTTATTTTGTTGCTCCTCTGAAATTTCATCAGTCATTATAAAGATGATCTCTAACAGATGACTGATGATGATAAGGGCACTGCCAGGTGTACATTTAACTCCCAAATGGATGGACGTGATTGGTGACACACAGAGATGCCCTTCTGAGCCCCAGAAACAGACCCTCAGTTCTGTTATAAAAACCTGACAATTTCTTCTTCACTTTCAAAGCAAAACCCAAAGCTTTTAGAGCATGTGGTACAGGAAACAAGGGCAATTTTTAAGTTTTCTAACTTGCACCTAAAGCCTCTGCAGAAGAGGCTCCACGACCTCCCAAAACAGCCTGATGTGGTTTTTCCCTACCCTGAAACTTAAATAGTTCCTAAACAGGGACAGCCCCCCTTTGCCTTCCTGCCCCAGGCACCTCTCCAGGTGCCCCTTCTCCTGTGTCCCTCCAGGGCTGCCCACCCGTGGAGCTCACAGCCCCTCCCTGGCTCCACTGGTGTCACGGGAGCTTTGCCACGGTGACACACACAGGGACCGCGCGCTCGCTGCTTGTCTTCTCCACAGTGAACAACTGCGTGGCATTTACTGCTTTTCCCCAGCTCATGAGAGAAAATTACATATTAGAGGAGAGCAAATGAAAATCAAGTAAGAAGGAAAAAAAACCAGGGCAAATAGATTTTCTGGTGGACTATTTAAAAAAAAAATATTAAAAGGAGAACTTGATGAGCCTTTAGCTACATCTGATGTACCCAACAGAAACTGAGAAACAACAGCCTGTTACTGGGTAAACTCTTACTAAGAAGAGTAAAAGAAGCAACACATTGACCAAAAAGGATGATTTAGTTTCATTGCATCTTTTCCTCTACAACAACAAGGCCCCCCCAGCACAGCAGTGCTTGGTTCGGTGACTGCTGCATTATTTATAAGATGCTGCACATCCAGAGATTAGACATTTGCTGATTTGTCAAAAACAGAAACATGAGGTCCTGCCCATCTCCTTGACATATTAGTCCATCCAACAGAAAATAGTGCCACATGTTTAATTGATGAGTACATGTCCCCGCAACCCAGGCAGATTCCTTCAGGCCTCTGGGTTTCTTTTTCATAACATGGAGGAGGCAAACAAGGAACTGCAGGAGACATCCCTGTGAAGAACATAAGGTTAAGTGTGCTGCAACAAGGACACATCGCCAGGAGAAAATAAATCCTGGTACAAGACAAAACCATTGCCACCTGATATTCCCATCTGGCCCAGCTCTTTCTTCAATGTGTAGGGCAAAAATCTGACATATATAAAGGTAACACTTTCCTATATAATGATACTCTTTAACAACTCAGTATAAGGATACAGCTTTTTTTCTTACATGGCCTTCGTAAGAAAAAGAAAGGAGCTTTGGCAAGCATCTGGAAAGTATCATCCCAAATGCCTCAAGTCTGAAAAATTTAAAAGCAAATTCCTGGAATGGCAAATTCCTGGAATGGGAAATCCTAGGCTATGTCAGTAACACATGGCAATGCAGCCTACCTGTAACATCTAAGTGATGTTTTTAAGTGAGCTTTTCCTTTTTCCCCACAATGCAGGACAGCAGAATCATTCTGTGGAGGGACCTTTGAGGTCTCCAACCCCTGTTCCAAGCAGGGCTGTCAGTGAGGATGTCCAGGAGACTCAGAACTCTCCCGAGGTGTAGCCTGCCTTCCCTTGTGAGCTACTGCTCCTGTGTCTGACACCCTCTTGGTAACTCTTCCCTTCATTCTCACTGGAATTCCTTGTGCCTCAGCTGAGATGGAAATCTATGACTAAATAAAAAAAAGTATTTGGAAATAGTGACTGATCCAAATCAGGTACAAATAATGTTAAAAACAGGTGACCATTTAAATCTAGGTGAAAGAATTGTGAACTCTGAAGCTTTTCTATGTAGCATATCAACTAGTACACCAAGAAAAAAAACAGATGCTCTAAGCCCCGTTTCACTTAGGGTGTTATAAGTCTGTTAAAAACAGTACAGCCATTCATGCTTAAGCTACAGCTTCATTTCTGAGTGTCACAATTTGCTCATTGCTTGACTTTGTACAGTTTTAATCTCATTTTTAAAAACTAATTTTTAAGTCTTATGCAGCAGAAGTTCGGTTTGATAGTCTACACTTGTGGCACTGAGTATCAACTGCTTGTGCACAATGAATCTGTGACAGTGATGAAGTAATTCTGACAAGTTTCAGGAGCTGATACCACTCACATTCAGACTGGCTTGGACTGTGCAATTCCAAACACCCCACTAAAAAGAATCAAAACTATAATGGAATGGAAATCACAGCTATCGCTATCTTCCGCATTATTATAGACTTAATCAGGCTTAGGTACATAAATGTAAACTTGTAAAAATGATGGAGTGCACTTTTAACTCCCGGCCCTAACACAATGAATTATATTTAAAAAACCTTCCAGGGCCTACTGCCTAGGCCCTTTTGTTGAGGCGATTATGTTAATTCAATTTATTTCTCATAAAATGTCAGTTTAACAGTAAAGTTAAATGAGATTAATTTAAAGTCTAAGAGCTTTGCTTCATTTTCTTATTTACAATTTCAGTATCCTTTGGAAAAAACAGTACTGGTGCATACAGCAGCAGCAGCAGCACATACAATATCTAAGTGATACAACACAGGAACACATTACAGATTATAAACCACCCAAACATCTTAACTTTTAAGCACCTCAAACATAATGAAAGAAAGCTATTATTTGTTCCATTTGAAAGGCTGCTGAGATGGATGACTTCTGCTGTTAGCACAAATTCCACACCGCCTGTAAATAGGTGCTTCTACTCAAATGGAAGCTCAGCAGTCACGTTGAGCACTGTCCCTCCCTTCCCCAGTTACAGCGACTTCAGTGGCTGCTCCACAGCACACCGCAGACCCAGGAATATTGCAGCCCTCCGCACAACAGCCTGTCTGCAGCAGAAACCTGGAAAATAACACTGAGGGCCACTGAGGATGACTTCCCCACACATCAGGGACGATGCACCTTCTGCAGCTGTGCCCCTGCAGACAGTGCTGCAATCACTCCTGAACAGATCGGCCTGCAGGCTCCCATCCCCAGCACCCAGAGCACCCTAATTCCCAATTTCTGCCGTCAGGGCTCGGACACAGTGCAACACGTGTCACCTGAACTGCTGCCCAAGGCTTGCCCAGGGGCTGGCACACGCTCTGCTGCACCAGATGTGTCACTGCAATGAGGTGCAGGCAGCAGCCACAGGCTTCTCTGCTTGGTTTTCCAAGCAGTCTGCAAACACAGACCAGTTGTGAATTCTATTTCAGTAACCTTAGGCAGAATGATGAATGGATGGCTCTCAGTTCGGCTCAGATCAGAAAGTTCCCAACTCGGGCCAACCTGGTAGCCCCTGGGTCTGTAACTGTATCAAGGTCATCGTACTCAGTACCACCAGAAGCTTCTAGACTAGCCCAACCTTGAGTTGGCCTCAGGGATACAGGGACTGCACGTTATTCCCAGGACTGATCAGACAGGTGAACTGGGAATGAATTATTACCTGGGAGGGTGGGCAGGCCCTGGCCCAGGGTGCCCAGGGAAGCTGGGGCTGCCCCTGGATCCCTGGCAGTGCCCAAGGCCAGGCTGGACACTGGGGCTGGGAGCACCTGGGACAGTGGGAGGTGTCCCTGCCATGGCAGGGGTGGCACTGGGTGGGCTCTGAGCTCCCTTCCAATCCAAACCATGATTCTGTGAATTCTTGATTTATACCTTACTAATAAAGTCAGGAGCTGACAAGACAGAAAGGATTCCATCAGAGTCTCAGGTGCCCAGTTACGCCAGAAGTACATGGACACTTCAGAGCAACACCCGTGGCCATGAGGAAATGCCATACAGTCACTGCCAGTAACCCAGCACCAAAACAGAAAGTCAGGTGGCCACAGTCATGAACAATACTCATTTGTAGCTTGGCCAAGTTCTTAAGAAACACACCAGATGGTAAAACAGAATCTTCTGCAGTCCCCTTGTTCACTAATAACAAACAACTTGTCTTTAAGACCCCTAACATCAGTCAGACCAGCACCCAAGATCCTGTAGGCACAGCAGGGCAAATTTCCTTTGTGAACTCCAGGACCTCTTTCGATATCGCAGTCACTAACTGCAGAGTACACAGGCAAACACATCCTGCCTTTTGTGAGAACGGCCCTTATGGAAACACTCCGGAGCTCAGGGAAAGGCCAGGCATTTTATCTCAGGCAACACTGCTGGTAACAAAATGCCTTTTCCGGACTGACAGAAGTACCTGACTGCTCCTACCCCATCTGCGTGCGTACCTGTACTGCAGCTATGGACACACAACGTTTAACCTAAGGTGAGCATATCCATCAGAAGAGCTTCACATCTCCCCAGGAATGCATTAGGGGAAAAAAATCAGGCATCTTCTCCTTGTTAGCAGACTGAACTTGAACATTTACTGCACTTAGGTTCCAGAATGATACTCATTACGGTCTTAGAGATTTCTTTCATTATTCCACACAGAAAGACTTGCCTGGGAAAACTAGTGCTGATGGCAAGAGAAACAATTGGTTCTGATGGATTACACATCCAGCATTATTAAAAGCACTATTCCTTTAATTATACAGAAATTTTGCCACAAAAATTTGAAGATTTTAATAGCTATAGGTTTTTTTAAAACAGTTAACGGGCATAATTTCTTTTTAAAGTCCACTATTTCAACTGTGGATATTTAATGCAAAAAGGAAATAGATGAATAAAAGTTTAATTACTGTACAGAGTAAACATTTACTGCATTACCTCACTAAATGTGACAGTTAATATATAAAGATTGCTTTAAATATATCTAAAATAAATTGCCAATGATGACACAGAAACTGTAATTCATGTAGTCATAAAATCCATAATTAGCTTTAATGAATATTTAAAGTCAAAGTTCAGCCCAACTTTTTCAATGTTTAACCTCCTATATCAATATAGTTCAAGGAATTCATTTATCATGGAACATGACAATGTCTGAATATGAATTAGCGTGAGCACTGCTGACAGGAAGCCCTTATCTCCTACCAGCCTTTTTGGCTCTGCTGAATGTCAACAGTGAGTTTGGCACGTCTGACTCTATTGATTGTGTGCCTGCTTTGCTACCAACAATTAAAAAAGTATTTCACATGTTTATAAACCCGAACATCAAGAGCAGGCATCAGTTTCCCATTAGCGAGATGGAGTCTGTGAGCGGCCACCTCTCACTCAGGGCCAGCCCAGCACTGGTGGCTGCTGCCACCCCAGACAGGCTGGCAGCAATGTCACACCAGAGCTGCCACGGGCACTGCACGGGGACTGCCAGTTTGGGCTCATTCATGTCACAGTGGCGCTCCAGAGACTTCAAACAAAAAAACCCAGAATGGGAGAAGGCGGGGGCCTGCACCAGCACAGTGGCTGCCCGCACCCAGGGGCTGCTTGTCACCACCCCAGCCAGGGCTGCCAGGCTGGGGTGCCCTCCTGCCCCAGGCCAGGCCCTGCTTCCCGGGGACTGCGGGTACCTGAGCATGGCCTCAGCTGATGGGGCACCTGGTCTGCAGGGTACCCTGACGTGGGTATGGCCACAGCAAAACGGCTCCGGAATTCTGCTGGGAAACAAGCCACGGCTATCTTGGATTTTTATGGCAGTTTGGAAACACTTTATGAAAACACCTGCCCTTAGTTTGCCATAAAATGTCGGTTTTGATACAACTGCCACTTTCACAAGAAGGAAGGGCACTCTGCAGTAGAGGCTGGATCCAGCACACCTGAGCAGTGAATGACGAAGTACCCACACACACGAGGGATGGTACAGCTTTTGCCTGTGGTTGTGTGCACACTCAATCCACTACAGCCAAATTAACACCAACTGTCTAACACCCATTCAAGGTTAAAAAACCAGGCTGGGTACGCTGATCAACTCATTATAAAATACTCTATCACTTCTTATTTGCAAACAAATTAGGTGTCCAGCAATTTATCATTTCCTGAATTAGACTTATCAGCTAAAGCACATACAATTAAAGTGCCATTGAGACTGCCTGAACAGCCCTGCTCCACCTGAAGCGCAGACAGACGGAGCCCGACCCGACCATTCCAAACAATTACACCCCGCTCCTGCAGCTCTGCATGGCAAACACAGCTATCACCTTCATCTCAGCAGTATTTGAATAATTACACCTTTAAAAAACTGTCAGAGTGAGCGGGCTCCAAATACTCACTGACAAACTTCAAAAACTCTCTTGAAACAGATATTGGTCTGTATTAAAAACACCTGTTCACTTACATATGATATTTCCATTAAAGCAAATGGAACTGACCACTCAGAAGGAGTAAAACCAGTAGCAGGACTGGAACAAAAACATAGCCCCAGGAGCCTTCATTTTCCTATTCTGAAGACTAATAGAAAAATGAGATCTTCAGCTAACATAATCCACCTCTATCACCTCTTAATAATTTTGTTACAGCAAGTGAAAAGTCATATTCAATTAAAAAACATTATTTGGGACAAGTTAATTTCAGAAGAGAAAAATTAACAAACAAAACCTCTGAGCTTTATATAAACATGTCCAGTGAGTAAATGAGTAACCTGTAACCTAATAAATGGACAAAGAATATTTAATGCCACTTTTGATACTGACACATTTCACAAAAAGATTTCATATTTTACTTCAAATCAATTAAATTAAAAAAATATCAGACAGGGGTTCCTTTTCTGAAAACCGAGATTAGTGACAGACCAAGGAACCAACCCCAGCTAAAGGAAGTGTATGTGTGCTGAGCACTTATAAAAAGCGCCACTTATCGATATTCCTGAACGCAAAGTAGAGCCTTCACAGAGTCATTAATCACACTGTTATTTAATATTTCTGTTACTCAAGCACTCTGGAGGCCCCAATCAAGATAAGAGGCACCCAGCTTGGCTCTGCACCAGGGCAGAAAGGAGGCTGGAATACAGGATCCAGATCTGGGGGAATACAGGATCCAGATCTGGGGGAATACAGGATCCAGATCTGGGGGAATACAGGATCCAGATCTGGGGGAATACAGGATCCAGATCTGGGGGAATACAGGACCCAGAGCTGGGGGAATACAGGACCCAGAGCTGGGGGAATGCAGGACCCAGAGCTGGGGGAATGCAGGACCCACAGCGGCTGGAATGCAGGACCCAGAGCTGCAGCCAGGGCCATGCTCTGCATTCAGCCCCAACCACTTTACCAGGCTGATGGCAAGGGGTGAGTGTGCTCAGAGTGCCAAAACCTCTGCTGAGGATGCCCCGAGGGCTCCAAAGCCAGTGTCAAACCCTCTGCCATGTTCACAATATTCAACAGCTCCTCAGGACGGGAAGGAACAGAAAGGAAGTCTAATTTCTAACTGTGAGCACAGCAGACACTAAGCATAAGGTCTCCACACAGGTAAATGCTCATGGTTATTTCAGTGTTGAACCTTATGGAGAGCCAAAAATATTCCCCAGGAAGTTAAAAACTCTTGAGAAGCTCAAAAAATTATCCAAAGATCCAGATTTATCATGTGGATAGTGGCAACACTCAAATTTCAAGAAACATATCTTGAATGTCAGGTTGCAGAAGGTAATATGCAAGTGCAGAATATTGTTTTTCATCTGCATTATCCATGCTGTTTCACATTTATCTTTCCAGCTGGGGCCAGCTGGCAGGAAGAGCAGCATCAGTAAAAGCCCATCCTGCTGTGCCCAGGACAGTGCTGCCACTGCCAGCTTCAGGCCCTCCCCACTGTCACACGGGACAGGGTGTGCCCCCAGCAGTGCTGATGGAACTGGGCCCCAACCCGCATGGATTCCGAGCAGATGGAAAGACTGACGGATGCTCAACGCTTTACCACAGTTTTCTTCTAGTAAAAAAAAAAGGCTCTTTATCTTGGGGGAAACTGGTAAGCTGTGTGACTCCTACTACACTGAGCTGATGCTAAATAATTTTAATTTTGAAAACTTTAAATCAATACAGTATTTTATTGATATGTTCTTACATAATACACTCAAGATGACAAATTCAATTTGATGAGGAGGCATTAATGCCCATTTCATTTAGCATTATACGGGTCATCTACAAATAGGAAACTACCATGTGGTAAAAGGTTGTATTTAGCGTGTCACAGTCACTGGTGGTTGTTTTGTATCTCAGAGAACCTTCGTAGCTGCTTCAAAATAAGAGATGATTGATTTACAAAGTACCAAATTTCAAATTTCATATTCTAGGACTAAACATCAAATAATTGGACAAAGCTGTCCCCTTGTCTGACCCATCACAATCAAGCCCCTTTCAAGGTTGACTGCCTGCATAAGAAATATGTGCATAATTTCATTTTGTCTCCTGTCCAACATCCAATGTTAGAAGTTAATTAAATTGCTTGTCCATTGTATTCATCCACTTACAAAGTTAATGATATTCTGTTCTTGAATTAAAGAGAATTTTATAAAGCCTGCACTATGGAACCTGGCATGCTGTACACGGAGGAGCTGAACCCTGTCATGGTTCCTGATTGCAGCTCTCCTAATTAGGAAACAAAATGAATGTTTCTGTGTCTGCCAATGCAGAGGACAAGTCATTCCAACAGCGAAGGTAAATGCTCTGTACAATAGCAACTTAATAATATCTCATGTTTGACTATAATAAATTCTGCAGGATTAATAAACCTGTTAAATTTTTAAATTAACATAACAAAGATGAACTGCAGAAGAACAAGGTAGCCTCAAAAGAGGGTCACAGGTTTGAGGCACAGAACAGCTTCTTGCAAGGGCATCAACCTTGAGGACACTTGAAATCATCAGTTCTCATTCTTGCACAGATGAAGGAGGAAAACAAAATGTTATGGCAATCTGCTGGAGAAGAAGCTGGGATTATTAATAATTTCAGCTGTACCCCTCTGGTGCCTTTGGCTTAGCTACACTGACCTGGTACTTCCGCAACAGTCTTCCTGGGCAGCCACACAGCTGGAAGTGCAACACCGCTGCAAATCCAGTACCTACAACAGCAAGCTTGCTGTGCAGGAATGCTGCTGGTTACAGCACTGACCATCATGAGCCAAAGCCAGAATCCAGCACAAAGCCTACATGACATGTGAGAAAAAATAACCACAAGATTACTATCTTTTCCTACTCTGCTATTTTTGTACATGGTAATTCTTCTACTCAACTACGAGGCTGAGTAGAACCCCTCAGCACGCTGCACTGCACAAAGCCCTGTTTCAGTGTACTCTTTTCCATATGCAGAAGGAAGGTGCCTTCCAAGGCTGAGGTCCTTGGAGACCCAGTCTTTCCCACCTCAGTGCTTGCTCTGAGAACCTGGACCGGCCTGCCTGTGGCAGGGGGCTGGAACTGGATGGTCCCTTCCAACCCAGAGTGTTCTGGGATTCTGGGATTCCACCCGGCGCTGCCCAGGTGGCAGTGCTGGAGCTGGGAGCACCCGCCAGCAGCACAGGGCTGGCTCTGCCCCAGGATGAGCCCAAGCCGGGTCTGACTGCGTGGTTCTGGGGACACTGCTCCGCCAGCGGCTGTCCCTGGGGACACAGCCCTGCCAGAGGCTCTCTCTGGGGTCACAGCCCTGCCAGCGGCTGTCCCCGCACGGTTCCCTCAGGGCCAGCTCCAGCCCCAGCCCGGCAAGGCGGCTCAGGCCTCACCAGGTGCCTTCCCGAGGGCGTGCACAGCCCGCGGATCTCCCGCTCTTCCTCCGTGTGAATCCCGCAGCCTCGGCCGGGGCCAGCAGCACCGGGGCCAGACAGGCACAGGACTCACCTGGGGGCCCCTAGCACAGAGCATTCCGGGCGGATGTGCCCCTAACCCCTCCGGGACGCCCCACGGCCCTGTGCCCAGCCTTCTGCGCAAGGTGCAGAAGCCTGGAACCTCGGAAAACACCAAAACCTGAGGCTTCCAGTGCCTACCCTGTATCACCAACATTACGTACTGTCTAACAAATACATGAGAATTGCCCGTATTTGAAAAGCAATCTCTACTGACTTTTTCCAATTTAATACAAACTATTTTACAGTAAAAACCAGAAAGTCTCTCTCTCCCGGCTTTTCTTTGTCTTTCATTTGATGCTGTTAATACAGAGACTTAGTATTAAACCTTGTACATGTCACTGGATTGACCGAGCAAACAAAACTGACCCAGTGCAGTGACTGCACTGCCCTCCTCTGTATGCTGCCAGTCCAGCTAGAGACAAAGATGCAGATTATATACTTTTTAAAATTATTATCATTATTATTGCTAACAAGCAGCCAAACCTGATATTTCCTAACAGGCTTCGCTTCACTGAAATGAAGAGCGATGTGATTTATGTGATTAGATATTTTAAGCCCTTGTGCCCTTCGCACCAGTTACTGCACAGATTCCATAAAGGAATAGTGATATGAACCAGAGCAGCAACAGCAGAACAATTCAAGCTTACTCTGTAACAGTTCAGTAAAAATACTGAAAACTGAGTTATGAAGAATCTTTAAAAAAAATTCCAGTGTATGCAAACTAAAAACAAAAGTGTAAATGAAAACGTGCAGTATGTTTGGTTTAGCAAACGTAAGAAAACATCAGGACTATTGACAAGAAATTAATTTTCCTGGAATTATACAGAATAACTGAATTATGCTGAATAACTGAATGCATGCTGCCATTTTGCATTTCTTCATGTACACTTCAGAGCAATATTTTATTGCAATTAACTTTAAATTATGCTCAGCATTTTCTTCAAGTGGTGCATTTCCAAAATAAAGCTACATGGACCAATCCCAAAGATGTATTTCAACTAATATAACTTTTGTGAACTGAAACTCATTAAATAGTATTGGCAAATCAATAAGGACATAAAGATGTAAAGCCTTTCTTTATGAAATAAACCAGATTATACTCTTCTAATCTAAATACTCATTAAGTCTATTGATAATTAAATCACATGAAAAACCTGCCTTGTTATTAAACTCTCTTCAGAATGTCCATGCAAGTTGGAGTATGTACATATATAATACATATTTTATATTTCTACCTTTCAGAGCTTTTCAATTTCAATTAAAATCCTGTAATTTTTATTGGGAATCACATTACATGCATGATAGAGATAAGTTAATTAAAGGACAATCAATTCTAAGAGATGGCCAACAATGAACCTAACCAGTTTACAAATTACCTACAGCCATTAAACCAAAGCACGCAATGTCTGTGGACAATTACAAAAAAGCTTTAATTGATTTTTTAAATTTCAATAATACTGTACATATTGTACATTCCTAAGTACTTTGCTTGGGCTGTGATTTTTATCATTAGAGGAACTGCTGGGACCACCACAGCAAACTGCTGGACAGAGCAGAGCCTGGATTTAAAGCTGAAAGTGAAGTTGACACGCCTTGTGCACCCCAAACCAGCCATGCCTGCCTCTCAACTGGAACAAATACCCAGTTTATGTGGTGTAATGCTTTAAGATAGTAACATTTTAAAGGAACTCATTCTTGACTAATTACAATTAGTAGGCATTTCACACACTCACTTGAAGTTTGCTACAGACAGGCAGGTTCCACTGCTCTGATGACAGACAAGAACATTATTCTCTGAAAATTCTGGCAATCCAACCAAATTGCTCAAAAACAAACAACAAACTGTCACTCTGACTCACTTCTAATACAGCACACAGGACTCCTTAATGCTCTTCTGCCTCAACATCCTACAAAGTCTAAATGAAAGGATTTTGTGGCTGCAGGTAGGACACTTGTAATACGCAGGGAACTCATTCTGTGGGGCTGCCCCCGTACGACAGGCATCACATGAACAGTGAGCAGAAAGCAAATGCTGGCTCACTCTTGCTGATCTGCCTGCTCTGCTGAGAGCTTGGAGATGAACAGGGCACTAGGATGGAAGCGCCCCTATCTGCCAGCTGCCCAGGCACACCAGCCTGGATTTATCCTGAAGCAGAAATCCAGCTTCATGGTAGGAGAACTTGGAAGGATGCCACCCTCCCTGCTGCAGAAACTCATTTCACAAATGAAACATCATGAAGTTTAGGAAGAACCTGATAGAAATATGTTTGCCATATTTTGCTTGGAACTGTAATTCATCATTTCCATTAACACTTTACCTTTGGAAGTCTCAGATAAGTTCAGCTGTTGAACTGCCACAAGGGAATTCAAGGTGTTGAACTAGAAACAATACAACCATGCCCAAAGGCTTTTTCAGGTGGGAGCCTAGTTTACAAAGGCAGCATTTCAATGTGCATTCCTGACTTCCAAAAAACAAATTCAAAAAGAAAAATAAAACCAGAGGAGGGCTCTATAGACCATATGAAAAGTGAGTTAAGATTACTTCATTTACTAGTCCTGTCACCACTGCCTTGCTCAAACCCTGTTTTTGGCCTTGCTAAGCATCACCATATTACTGTTTGCTAGCTTTGAGCTAGAAAACAGTAAAGAAAATATATTTAAGCATTTCAAGAACAGCAGAGCATTGTAACATATTTCATGAAGCTGATCCATCAATAACAAAAAGCCCACTGTACAAATAAAGCTCACGGCTCTGTAACGTGCTTCTTGATCACATGGACATTGACAGAAGGAAGCTTTGGTGATGCGGACTGGAAGACTCCAAACGTGCAGCTGAGGCCTGACTTTACTACAGTTTCCAAGGGCATGAACTGCAGATCTGTTCCTGCTCGGGCTGATGCCAACGTTCCCGTGGAACTGGCGGTGACTGCACCGAGCAGGGCACCGCGGGCTCGGGGACAGCTTTGACAATGAGGAGAGGGAGGCACGTGCTCAGCCAGCCTGGAATTACAGCTGGGTCAGGAGCCACCCTGCGCTGCTGCACCTCCAGGATTACTGTGCTTCTACACATCAATCTGAGCATGGCTGAATGGAAACAAATTTCTACTTTTTAACTGGAATATGCTTTCTTACAGAAAACAGATGAATTAAAAGACCTAAAAAAAAATGGGCTCTTTTGAAGGAGTGCAATTATCAGTCAGTTTTGCTGTTAGCTCACCCACAAGAAGGGCTCCTTGTCTGACAGGCTCACACCTGGATGACGAAGCAGCCACCATCTGAAAGGATTGTTTCAGTAATAGTGGAAGTGAGAAAGAAAACCTCTATATAAATAGAAGTAATAACTCGAATTTTATTTTAAAACTGAGAAGATAAAAATAGCCTGTATAAATCAAACAAGTTGTCTCTTCATGTCACTTTTATGATGGACATTAATCTTAGTTTCTAGACAGAACTGCTGTCTGATGTAACCACGCTTATTGACTTAATGGGAAGAAATTTATATTAGTCTAGGAAGCTGTGATGAATGCAGTCTTAAAGTTCAATGACTCAAACACTTAGTAACCTCAAACATTGACCCAGAGAGACAGAAACTTAAATCTTAATCCTGGAGCATAAGTTTATGCTTCATTCACGTTTTGTTGTCAAGGCGTTTTGAATCTTCGTGTGTTTTTACATCTCCTAACGCACACGTGTGTGCACAGGCTGCACATGCAGTGCACACATTTGCACACCGAGAGGGGCCTGCCCCTCCTGGGGTCAGGCTCCATGTCCCATGGGGCTCTGCCCAGCTCAGGAGATGCAGGCTCTCCCAGCACAAGCACCAAGGCACAGGGCTCACCCACAGTCTGGCCTCTGCTGTGCAGCAACTGGCCCTATTCTCAAACATTTTCACTTCTGGGTTTAGCACTAAGACACGATAAACAGCCTTCACGCCTAAACACATTAAAATACACATGTTCAATGAAAAGAAACATTTCTTAATCTGAGATCAGATAACGTGACTGCAGCAAAAGCTGTTCACCTACTGGGATGTCAGTAATTTAATGCAGCCAACAGTTTATGGACCAAAAATGTGATTTATCACACAACTGAAAACCTGTAATATTGACTCTTGCAAAGAACAAGTCTCAGGTTTTTCTGTCATTTGGTTTAGTTTAGAAAATAAGACAAAAAATAAACCATTAATATCCTCGGGCTCACACACTCAAAACTGGAGATCCCTGATATGAAATAACACCTAAAATATCTGAAATATCTAAATGTGTATGGACACCAGATGCTTGATTTGTCACAGGAACTGTAGTGCAAACATCCCAATTCCATGCCCCCCACTGTCTGAACTTAGAAGATAGTAGTTAACTAACTTATAAAATACATTTTTATAGCAACACCCATTCCATGCGTCACCAGAGATTCCCAGCTGGATGTATGCTGAAACACTGGAGTTAACAAAATGCACCAAAGACAATCTATGTGGGACTTTTGTGAGAGGATGGTGCATGGAAATAGGAATGTTCCAAGTCAGAAGGAACAAGGCAACCTAGTTTAATCTGATTATTCTGAGGTTGAGGCAACATATTAATCAAGTGGACAAAACAATTCTGTTAATGACATTCAAAAGGTACAGTACAATAATCAATCATTTACTATATTGCAAATGATAAAACAAGCATCCAGAAGGGTTATGCTAATTACATGTTTCAAGTCAAATGAACCCATTCCGTGCTTTGTCTTGTTTAGACAAACAGAGCGTTGCTGCCATTTAATTGTATTTCAGATGTCTGTACCAGTGTCTGCAGCGATACATCAGCCTGCAGAGAACGGGACGGACCGGCCCCTCCAGGACAGGAGAATCAGCACCGCGGAGCCGCCCGGCCTGGCCACGCTCCGGCAACGGCGCGGGACACGCGGACAGAGGGACACGCGGACAGAGGGACATGGGGACACGGGGATAGGGCAACACGGGGACCAGGGGACACGGGGACACTCGCACAGGGGACCCAGGAACGCAGGGACACACTGACAGAGGGACACATGGATGAAGGAGACTGTAGGACCGACCTCACGAATGGCCCCAAGCACCACTGCCTCGTTGCTCTTCCGTACAACCTCGATACCATCCATCCCACATGCCTTACACCTGTGTGCCCTCTCTGCCCTCCTGGGATTGGTCCCCACCCCTCGGCATTCCAGGTCTCTCACCTTCAACACTGCTCACCTGTCCCACACAGCTGTAGCCTATCGGGGATGAGCTCGGCAGCAGCCCCACTCCCGGTCACCACAAACTGTGTGCCTGCAATGGACACAGGGACACATGGACACTGAGACACACAGACACACGGACACATCGACACAGGGACACGTGGACACAGGGATACACGGACACATGGACACAGGGACACTCGGACACAGGGACACAGGGACGCATGGACACACGGACACGCGGACACTCGGACAGACGGACACGGGCCGGGCGGGGCGCTCTCGCCAGGCACCCCGGAGGGAGCAAGCTGCTCTGAGCCTGCACATCTGCCGCGCCTCGGCCACAGCTGCCCGCCCTTTCCAATCCCTTCGCCTGCACTCGGCAGCACGAGCCCTTCCAGCACGCTGCACTTCACCACAGCACAGCCTTCCTCACTTGCAGGGCAGGATTCAGCAGTTCAGTCGCCAGTGAAAGCAGGAAACTTTTTTAAGCAAAAACTACTAAACCTATAAAATCAGCCAAACTGACAGAGAACTGGGAGCAATCAAGTATGTTCCTAAGTCTGTAATTAAAAAAAACCCCAAACCCAAAGATCTTCCCCCAAATCCCAATCAAAACATCCTTTCAGATAAAAAAATAGGTAAACACAAATTTCCTTAGTTTTCAAAAGGAAGTTGTTTTTTAAAAAAACAAGCACAAATCATTGCTATGTGTTTCAGAACCCTAACCCCATGCCTTTTTCTGTCTAGCAACAGATTACAGTTTTATTCAAAGCATTTCCCAGTGAAAGCAAAAAAAATGTAAGCCATAAGAAAATTCAACTTCCCACATTGCATCACCTTCCTCACTTTTATGGACCAATCCCTTGGTTACATGAAAAAGAAATCACCTTCTAAGGCAGCTACACTAACAAGTCCACAGATGCTATTGACTTAATTTGGCTTCCTTGGGAATTTACATATTTACCAAATAAAATAAAAATTAACGCCCGGAGTCAGTGATATGGCCCTACTGTTCTCTTAAGTAAGAAAAGTGTCCATTTTCAGAAAGAAGACTCTTGATTTTGAATTGCAATGACTGCAAGTACCCTGACTCACCCAGTATCCTGTATAGTTACACTACTGGCTAAGGTTTTCCCTGATAAAAATACAATGTAAGGCATAAGGAAAACTAGCCTACTAGCTCAGGACAGGGAAAAAAATAACTTTGCTTATAAAAAAATAACTTTATGTGTAAAAACAAAAAATCGATTTTGTGCAATTTAGTATCCATATTTAGTTTTGAATTTTTAAACTGTAAATTATCAAAATAGCAACACTTGTTTCCTAGCAACATTTCAATAAATTATTAGACAAATCCAAATCACTGAAATGATGAAATGAAATTTTTAGCCTTAAAATATTCCATATATATCTGCCTGGTCTTTTAAAGCATGCTCCCTACCAGAGTGGTGACATTTTTAGGTTGGAGGTTTTACAAGGATTAGTCATCATTTTTGCTATTATACGCTGTATAATCACCCATGTAAACTGGCCTTAAATTAACTTTAATTCAGGTTTGCCAAAGAAGAAAATCAGACTGTAACTAAATGAGGTCAAGGACTTTGAGGACCTCATCGAGTCCCACAATACCTGGATCTCTTTATGAAGTCTGTCTGCTCATCATGAGTCACGCAAATGGGTGCAAGTATGGATGGCAGATTAAATAACTCTGTTTAATATTAGTCAGAAATAAGAAACAATAACTAATATTTGTAAAAAGTTACACCTGAAATATTCCACTCTGTCTTATGTTAAATGTACTTAGCAGAAAGGTCAGAGCTCCCGAATTTGCTAGATAAATAAATGTTGGTGAGGTGGATGAATCACTGGAGAATTGGTGCATGGCAGCGAATGAATAACCTGCAAATGCTTCCCAAACCCCATTATTTCCCTTTTTCCAGTAGGCCAAAGATTCATGTCCCTGCATGCCGCCAGTTCATTACGGAGAAATATCATTCCTCTCCTGGCACTCTCTGGGCGGCCTCTCAGCCCCACGAGGACCCTTTAATGTTTAATTCCCCATCATCTGCTCCAGTGAACAGCTTAATCTCTGCTTGTATGATCAATACTATATCAGTGTAAATTAAAATGACAATTTTAAAGTAATTAAGCCTGTTAATGCTCGATTCAAATGTCATTATTTGCACAAGGGATTGAGGAGAAATTACATCGTGTCCAGGGTGACAGGAAAATGTTTGAGCCTTCTCAATCCTGTTGCCGCTGTGCCACTGGAGGCTTTAGCAAAGCAGATTAACTTCTAGCTCCCACTGCCAGGATACCTATCCAATTTCAAAAGAGGATAACACAATTTGATAAATTTAATTCCAGCTACAAACTCAATTATTGTGATAATGGATGAAAACTGGGAGGAGACACTAAACAAGACTCACATAAAAAATACACTTAACTTCAGAATGAGATACAACAGTAATTGTTTTATTTGATTTGCTCTATCCCTTTTGAAAACCCTTTAAATAATTGTGATTGTTAGAAGAATGGCCAGCATTTATTAAATAGCATGAGCTCTAAGATCAAAGTGGCTGCAGTTTAAAGGATTTTGGTCACAATGGAAATGTTTGCTATCCTTCGTTGTACAGCTACATTTATTAGACAAGTAAAATTACATCATTACAGTATTGGATCTCATAAATAGATCTATAAAACTCAACTACACTCAGATGAAATCTCAGCCCATTCTACGTGCTGGCCTTTCCAGACCCTACCTTGACAGCATGTAGTCATTTATTATTTCAAAGGAAGATTTTAATAGTAGAAAACCCTAAACTTTATGAGACAGCCATAGGAGTGGGTTTGGATTTCAGGCCTGACCAGTGGAAAGCGCAGTCGAGCTATTGTTACCTGAGCTCATCTTTAACCTTGGGATACAGAAATCCACAGCAATTTAGGCAAAACACTGGACAGAGCCATCAACATTTTATATTTTGAAGCAGAGAGCAAAAGTGAAACACTGAATGTTATGGTTTTAACTCAAGAGTAAGGAAAAGTCAAAAACCTCTTATGCAAAGGGAGTTTCAACAGCATCATACTCCTACTGCAAAGGTACCACCAGCGAGAGAGGTCCATCAGCATTCCTGTCACTGGGTATTGTTTAATAAATTCAGTTTATCTGACCGTTTGCATTTCCCGAAGTTCTCTGAAATAATTATATTGAATTTTTATTAGTGCACATGAAACATTTTTGGCTTTCACTTCTTTGAATAATAAATGGCATATATTAAAGTGCCTTACAGGTCTAATAACTTGCATCAGATCCATGTAGGCCTGTCTTATTAACTTTTAGTTTAAATTACAGCAGAATTCATCAATCAGTGTTTCTAAAAAGCAGACTGCACATTGCCACGGACTCTCAAGAAAAATGGATCTCAGGACAATTAAAACATCTACTGTGTCTCAAGTATTTAATCAGAAAATCTATCAACCCGCAGATTTTCTTAGATGAACTGTCTAATAAAGAACCCTGAAAGGGTAACCAAAGACGATTAAAATTTTTTCACAATGATGAAGAAAATGGAAAGAAAGAACTGAGCTTTAAAAACAAGCTTAATTTTTTAAATTAAATTTATTAACTCTAGCACAAACAGAGTTCTGAAATTAAAATTAAGTCAAGCTGATGGAGTGGTGTGCAGTAGGTTTGGTGTTCCCTTGCTCACTCCTTACTCACAGCAACTGCTGCCGTGGCAGAGCTCAAACCCGAGTCCCGAGTGCTGCTTGATGTAACAAGAAAGATCCTTCTCCTGCAGGAATAGCTGCAGATTCAAAACGGGGAGGCTACAGGAATGCTATCGTGAGTTAATTACATTTTGCTCTAATAATGTAATTTTTAAAGCTTCTGCAACAAAACAGAACCAAACTGCTATCTTTAAAAAAATGACCAGGAAGCACATCAAAGGAGTGAGGCCACTGTTACTCTGGGATTCCCCAATTCCTCCAAACTCTGCCTTGCCCTCTCTCTCCTCACATCAGTGACAGGCCTAAAGACTTGCTGCCAAAGCGTATGGAGGCACACGTGTCGGGCAGGGGTTACTCTTCTTCAAGAAACTTGAAAGAGGAAATTAAACAGACATCTTTCGGAGGGTTTTTAAAATTAAATTAGGAAATATGAAGTAACACTGTTTTCATACCACAGTGAAATTATCACCCCTAACAATTTTATCCAATATCTGCACCGACAGCTTGAAATATTTCCCCCATTACGCAGTAGGAAAAATTAATCCAGACATGTGTCCACATATGGATTCTACAGCTAGCTAGTTGAATTCATAGAATATATATTGAAAAGGAGTAACGTGCTGAGAGTATTGAACAAGGCACTTCTCCTCAAGTATCCAGCTCGCTCCCACAAGGCAGAGCAGGGAGCAAGGCTCACCAAGGGTACAGATGAGGACAGTTGCCTAACCTCACTTTTCATTGCCTGCTGGCTGGTGGAGAAGAAAGAAAGAGAGAAAGAAAGAGAGAAAGAAAGAGGGAAAGGAAAGGAAAGGAAAGGAAAGGAAAGGAAAGGAAAGGAAAGGAAAGGAAAGGAAAGGAAAGGAAAGGAAAGGAAAAAGGAAAGATACAGCTTTTAAATTAGTGCCTGAATAGATTATTAGAATGTTTTCCTTTGCTCCTCACCTGAAACCTGGGCACATGCTACTACAGCTTTTCTGGCTTGCATTACTAGTAGGGCGTGTTAATGGACATCCCACCGTATGGAGCCACACATTAATTGTTTCCCTATGTACAATAATAGCTCCATTTATCATGCACATGTTGACCCATGCTGACTTTGCAAAGCTTAATAATCACCACTGATCTCAGTGCCTGAAGAATGAAGGATGCATAGGTAAAATTTACCCCAAGTGACAGATTCGTTCAGAATTATTAAACATTACCTTTGCTGTGGAAGATAGAAAAAGTGTTCAACCTCACTTTGCTTTTCAAATTGCACTGGCAGGCTTTTAAAGAAATAACACAGGTCAGTAGAAACAAACCAAACATTACTGGGAGTCCATCAGATTTATTTATCCTCATCACTGTTCTGTTTGAAAACAACTCTTTCTTTTAATACTATATCTAGTATGAGCTGATTTTTTTCTACTAGGCTTTTATTAACCTGTGAGAAGATAAGGAAAATCAAGTGCTTTAACAGATTATTATTCTAACGTGATCTTCATTCCTCCTATGCATATGTGGCTCATTTAGCACCTGCAGTAATGAGGGGCTTCATCTGGGTGATGGAGGGTCTTTGTCCTATGCTGGCAGCTCCACAAGAAGCTGTTCACATCAGTACCAAAGTAAACCCAAATAAACCCTTTTTGGTGAGGCAGCAGATGGCCATGTAAGACCCAAACACTGTGTTCAGCCACTTCAGCAGAGCTCACCAAAACATACAAAGGACAGCAGCATTTCATAAGAAATTACTAAGAGAAATTACTAGTAGAAATTACTGATTTCTACAGTTTGACAAAAAGGAACTTGATGAATTCCCTGAACACAGGTGACAGCTGTTCAATTGTAGGGGTCTCAGACCATGGAGTGAAGAGGCCCCCAGGTGCCAGAAGACATCCTGGTCCCAGTGCTAGCACAAGACGTGAGTGCCAGTACAGAGCAGGATGTTGAACAGAACCACAGATCTGAATTCTGAATCAGCCATTGTTACTCTTTGGCTCTTCCTTTTTCTGTTCACTGTTTCAGTGGGCTTCTGTCAGGAAATGCTAACAAGCCTTTAAGAGCTTAACAAATTTTCAGTTTGATCCTATAGATTTCGTGCAGAGTATTTGTTTCCCACGTGTGGTACCATGACACAGCACTCAATCATATTTGTCTTTTGCCCTGATATATGGTCCAACCACAACACACTTGGTCAAACCTTTGCCAGCCTGTCAGATACAGATTTTTTGTACTCTTTAGGGAAGTCCAGTGACAAGTGATTGAATTAAAAGACAATCTGTGCATAACTGACTTCTTTTTCTTTTCAGTATCACAACCAGGGGAAGGTTGCTAAGGACAACGTGAGGTGACCAAGGTACTGCCACAGTGCTGCAGTAGCTGAGGATGCTCCTGCCATGTGATGTCTTAACCCTGTCACTAGTATTATCAGGTGTCAGGATGATGACGTTCAAAGTTCTCCATTTGCCAATGAAAAAGAAACGTTTTTGAAAATAGTGAAAAATACCCAAATTGTTAGTGGGACTGGTAGTGGGATCTCTTTAATTTCCAAAGTAAAACACAATCTAATATTGCTTTTTCCACTTGGAAATATTCCTAAATAGGAAAGGAGAAAAGTTTTAGTGCTGCTGTGTTAGACACAGCTGTCAAAGATGCCGACAGGACAATGACTGCAAAGCTATGAAGGAGGGAGACAACATTTAAAGACTGTTAGGAATTCTTTCTCGCTTTCCATCTCTACATCACTGCATGTGAACCTGTGTTTTTTCGCTCTTTTACTGGTTCCTTGGCCTATACTCTTAAAGAGTTATTCCCTTCCCCTTTTTTTGATTACTGAACTGGACCTTTTATGAACAAACTCTAAGAATATCCATTAACCTGCAGTCAAAAAATATCCCTGAACATAAACACACGATCTTTGCTATTTAGCATGCACAAAAGGAAGAATACCAGATTTACAAACTGCATATACAACACTCACATTAATAAAAAAACAAATTTCTTTTTTTTTCTTTTTGCCCTCACCACAAGTGACCTGCAAGGACATGAAAAATACTGCCAGGTTTCCCAAGACACAGGGAACTGTGAGCTGGTGGTACCTACAGATTCCTATGTGTAAACATTGCAGCCCTGGGAGCACACTTATGTGCCATGTCACAGGAATACCTGAAAAACAGATACAGGTTTAAAAAATAAATAAATAGTATGAACCCCAGGAATTTCAATCAAACTCCTGCACACTAACAATGGCTGATGCATAACCTGGCTGATGAAATGCAGTTATGGAGGGAAGTGGACAATGACCAAAACCACCATCAGCTCCAACAAGTAATTTACAGAGATCCAGTTTTATTCCTCTTAATTGATCATGTCTCCTTGAATTAAACAGAATAAACACATGATTTTAACTGTACTTGAACTGTCAGGTCCTGGCTAGTAAATCCAGGAAAGGAACACTGCAAAATGGGAACTTATGCCTATGGAAACACATGAAGGTGAAAACAGTGACTCGGGGACAGCTGGGGTGCAGTGAAGGCTCCGCAGGACAGACCCAACAGCTCAAAGGGACTTTTCTAACACTGACCAAACTCCTCTCTGTGTTCATGGAAGAGGCCCCTCCCATGCCCACTGCAGCTCTCCTTTCCTGACACCTTCCAGCACTGCGCCATCGCTGCAACAGCTGCCAGAGAACAGCAACATCAATAAACCTGTTCAGAAGAACATTTTGATATCTAAAACTCAACTGGCTGCTTTTTAAGAGAAAACGACTTTTTGAAAAGGCAGGTGACTGTATTTCATCCTTTCCACTAACCAGAAACACCTAAATACCTCCACTCCCAGAGTACACAGTGCTGCAGCGCCGGGGCCTGAGCAAGTCCTGGTTAAAGAGCTCATTACACTGCCGCATACCTATTGCTGGTCAGATGTAAAATGAAGTTAAACCAATGAAGCAAAAATAATCCATTTAATGCTTATGCTCTGTGATGCATTTCTATGGGGTTTCTATTGTTGTTGTTACAGTGCTTCTGTTCATTCTTATGCTTTAGTGGTTCAACTGCAATTTATCAGCCTGGAGTGGAAAATACCTGGCACCTACTTAAAATGCATGGAGCTAGCAATAAAATTAACCTTGTGGCAATTGTTTTCCCACATGTTTGATAGACCAATGTCAGCTCATCTGTTAGAAGGAAATAAAAAAGTCAAGCCTAAATGTACAAAAAATTATGATGGAAGCCTTAAATAAAGCAAGGGTAATGCAAGTTTATTGAGTCAAAAATCAATCAATCAATGACCGAGTGGATTAGGAGCACCTCATAAGCCCCAAAGAAATAATTTGCCCAAACACTGAGATTTAACGGTAGAGGACCAAATTCCAACACTTTTAGGAAGTAAGTAATGAAAAATCAATTTGAAAGGAAAAACAGATCAAGAACCCTGGATTCTGACATGCCGACACATTTATTGCTGAATACCATTTCTTGGCTGACCCGAAAACTTCGGAAGGTGTTTATTTACTTTCAACACCTTCCAGAGATCAATATTTTTAATTTGGATCCGAGTTATTATTTTTCACATCACAGCATCGGGGAGTGGAGTAAAGTGGCTCATATTTTAGTGCTAAAAAGATCGATATGACAGTTTCACCTTCACTGCAGCCCCCCGCAGCCGCACGGGTGCACATCATCACGTCCCGCAGGGGGGTGCAGTGCCACGGCACAGGGAGCAGGTCATCACCCAGCCCCAGCTCCAGACAGCCCATGATTTACCTGGTCATGAAGGGCCTGGTGCCCTTAGAAAACCAATCTTGCTTCTCCCACTTTATCAGGCCTGTCTCTTAGCCAGTGTACGGGAAGGGGGAGGGGGCAGGATGAGAGAGAAGGGGAAGAGAGGGAGGGCAGGAGCAGAGTGAAAGACAATCAGTTTCACAAAGCGGATTACGTCCCTCATCGTAAATGCATCCATTCGTTTTTACCTTCCTTGAACCAGGGCACATCTGTAATCGATAATTAATTTTCCATAAATTTCAAAATATTGTTCTGGTGTCTGGAAGAAGCGGAGCGCGCAGGGGAAGCAGGAGGGAGGATCCCTGTATCCGAGGGGCTGCGGTGGGCTCCGGTGGCTCCATCGATCGGCGGCAGGGTGGGGAGCCGGCGGGGAGAGCCGCAGAGCCTGCCCGGCATCGCCTGCCCGGCATCGCCTGCCCGGCATCGCCTGCCCTGCGCCGGCAGGACACACTGCTGCTCCAGGAGCCACGGCCACCCTGACCGCTCTGGCCTGCGCCTGGCTGCCCTCCGCTGGGACGTACCGGCTTCAGAGGCACCTTTTCCACACAGCCTTGGGGCTCCGAACCTCCCTTCCACAGTGGCATCGCCCTTCCAGGGTAAGAGACTCAGATGCTGCACAACAACCAACAAAGCGCTTCAGAAAAAGGTCGAGTGTCTCTGAATGCTCTTCTCAGTTTTAACAGCAGGTTTTGCTGTGCACAGGTCAGTGGAGGTCAGGGATGGGATGTATGCGGCACGAGAACAGGCTTGTGGGACTTGTGGCTGGCAGAGCTTGGAACACTCAAGCTTACCTAGGCATGCATGCACTGCACAGGTCAGGCTGACTATGTCTGGACAAAGTACTCTCACGATCACAGAACCACAACTCAAACCTAAGCACTAATTGGACACTCCAAGTGATTTTGTAACAAAATGGTAATGTCCAGCCCCGAGAAGTCATTGGTGATATGATAATATAGCTGTTACTTGTTATTTAGTGCAGTAATCAGTTCCTTAAAAGCACAGCTCACTTGAAACCAGGTGGATACCAAAATGGGAAAAGCATCTACCAGTAAGAAGCATTTATGAGGAAATCTTACACTTTATTCTTAGCGTGTCTTAGAAAACAAGTAGCAGAGACAAGGAGGAAATGCATCTCTGCAACATGGGCTGCTCCAAGGAACACATTCTATTCTCAGCATAATTAATAGCTCACACTTTAAAAAATTGCCTTCATGAAGTCCTGTGCTTTGAAGAGTGATAAATGACAGTCATCCTCCTGGGGTGTGTTCCAGAATACTAACTGAAAAGTAAATGCAGGACTATTTCTCCAAATTATGTATCCGAGCTAAAGGTCATATTAAAGGAGCAGCTTTATGTAATGACATTAACTGAAAGCCAGCAGCTTCTGGCTTACTGACAGCAGCACTGCAAAGTCAGGGTAAGGAGACTTCCTCGGCCTCGCGGGGATACGCGCAGCACCCGAGCACGTCGTCCCCGACACGCCTCTTCTGTACAGAGAGGGACTGATACCCACTTCTGAATTTGAGTCAGAAAGTCCTTCTAGATTCAAGAAGTGGAGAACTGCAGCGACTGACAAATAATCCAAACAGGTGGACAGTCACCTGTGTTTTTGTGACACTGTTTAGAAGGAACAGTCCTTAGATTTCACTGCAAAGCATCTAATTTCCCAATTAAATCTTGCAAAAGTAAGAATAAGTTGAATAAGTAAGAATCAGTAAGAATTATTGGTTTGTTGATCTCTGTCAGTCAGAAACCAAAGGGATCCAGGCCGACAAATGACTTTTTTTACTCTTATGTTAGTATTAGGAGATCAGAAAACAAACACTAAAACCTGGCTGAGACTAGCCCTAGGATCCTGGTGCTCCCAGGGGCTATTTGGAAGCCACGCAGAGAACATGTTTGTGAGCTGGTATCTCTCACCTGGAAGAAAGGCTGAAAACTGAGGGCATGCCCAAGGCCCCTGGAAAAACATCCATCACTAGATGTGCTATGATGCAGACACATACCTTGGATAATGCTCCCCAGACTTTTCCACTCCACCATCCTTGCTAAGGAACACATCCTTCCTGCTCAGCCAGCATAGACACACAGCATTTTACTGGCCTGTTAATACCCACTGCATCTCTGAAGAAGACTTACAAACACTATGCAAGTGGTATTTTGTTGACCCATGGCTAAAGGAAAAAAAATGAAGCAGAGCTGTGGTGCTGGAAATCCTAAGAAATAACTGTCAAGTGACTGTCTCCAGTTTTACAACCTGGTTTAGGATTGGTTCACCTAAGTTTAAGTTTGTATTTTCCAAGTGATCTAATTTTTTTAGCTCAGATTTTTCTCACTCTTTCAGGACCACTGGACAGGGAGACACTTTTTGTAACAATATCTCCAGGGAGCTACTGGAGATGCTGTTATTTTGTCCATCAAAAAATCATTCATTTCCACCATACAAAAGAATAACCCTTGTCTACATGGAGAAATACAATACAAATTTATAGCAAAGAAGCTGTTTTGCACTTCCACAGAAAACAGCAGCCAAATTCTATTTTCGTCCCTTCCTTCCCCATTTAACTCTGAGGCCTCTGGCCCACAGGCAAGTGTTCTCCCACTACTGCCCAAAAGCTAAATGGAGGTACCAGCAGAAAGAAGTCCTTGCTCCTGCCTCGAGGGCAAGTCTAGAGAGAGGACACACCTGTTGAGTGAAGGTCCAGAGCGTGTGCAGCAGATAAGCTCTGGTCCAGCCTAAGAGTCCCAATGCAGAGATTTACTCTCTGTTCTTTGTTTCACAAAGAAATGAGTCAGTATGGAAATACTCCATCTTTTTTGGAGACCTCTTCAGGAATGCAAGGCATATAAGACTGCAGCCTTCTGAGCCTGAGTTTAGTAAGCCATTACTGCATCAGCTGAGAGACAAAAATTCTTGCAAAATGAGTTAGAGGGTTTTGTGTTTTGTTGTTTTGATGTTTGTGTGTGCATGTGTTGGTTTGATTGTGTTTTTTAGAATGAAGCTATGATTTACTTTGTCTTCTTCTACTACTCAGGGTACATACATTTACTGACCATTAGGACTTTGTTCCTAACATTCTCACACATCACCCACCTTTTCAGACTTCCTTTCCTAACATGATTCCTTGCTCTGTGGTCCAAACCCCCCAAACTGCTCTACTGTAAGTGGTCAAACCATCAACTGTAAATTTTAATAGGAGGGCCACATGATTTCTGGCCCAGTTTCTGGGCAGCCCTATTTCCCTTAACTTCCATGACCATGAGCCGTACCTACAGGCACGTGCTGTCCCAGCCTGCTTCCAGGGACATGGACTGGCTCGCCACTGGCACTCTGCTGACTTTCACAGACACTAAAGATCAGCCCTACCACTGCATGAGACAGATTTCCACTTTCCGTGGTATTTATAGCATTTGATGCTCCCTCTTGGACAAGCTGATGCCCTTTCCTGTCCCAAATAAAACTTTGCTCTTTCACTGACTTTGTTATTTGGAAGAAACTGAATCTACTTTTCAGATGCCAATTCCTGTTTATAGTGCAATTTTTCCTATGTTTATTACAAGACAGGTGTAAAAGAAACTTTCTAGTTTGAGGACAAAGAACATGGATGTCTCAGAACCCTGGTAGAATAACAACTTTCAGCAAAGAAAAACATGCCTCCTTGTGAGAGATGGGAGCCTTTTCCAAACATTAGGATAAATGCTTCTCCACTAAAGCTGAAAGACGAGAGATGCACAAGCTGAACAGTCCGAGGGGAAGGACCCCGAGCCCACCGCCAACCAGCACAGCCAAACACCATGGGCAAACCTCTCCACAGCAGCCAAGAGCACTCCATCCCCACCACCCTGCCAGGGAGGGAGCCCTGCACAGCACACAACAGCTGGGAAGGGTTTGTGCGGAATCCAGGAGTAACGCCCATCACTCCTAGAACCAACGCTCACAGTGATTTTACTTCATTCAGAAATCAGATTTTACATTTTTCTCCAACAACAACTTTTGTTTGCCTGGAAAAGATGGAATAGAATGAAACCAGCCCCAAACTCCTTTACACTTTGATATGCACAACCAAAAGAAGGGAACGGCTAACAACCCTTCCCAACTGCAACTGCTGTCACCCACCTCTGCAGACCTGTTATTTATCCTATTTATTCGAAAAAATTGTTAAGATCAGTTGCTTTTGTTTTGCTACATTTATTTATGTTAATAAATTACTGCCAATATGGCAATCTGTATTCATGGAAAAGCCAGAATTGAGACACAAATATATTCCTGTACAGTGAGCCACTCAGCAAATAGCAGTATTTAGAACTGTCTGGACAGAGGCAGCAGTGTCTCAGCCAGAATTCATGAACAAAAATCACTAAATTTGTCAAAATGACTAAACTCCCCATTTCTACCTTTTCCTCTTTTGTTTCACACACTTTGCGTGTCAGGCAAATTATCAGGAAAATACTCCTTGTTTGACATTTCATTGCTTAATGCTTTACTGGTGCAGTAAAACAAGACAACTGCTGAAATTATAGGAAAATAAATTTGTAATTTCTTCCTCATTTAGCCATTTTTGAAGCTTGTGTATAGGAAAGTCATTAATGTTATGTCCTCCTATCGACGTTCCAAGCCTTTCAAGGGATAACTAATGTTTTTTCTATACTCTTCCATGTGGCCAGTTAAATTAGACACATTATTTCTGTGCTGTTAGGGAACACTGATCAATAGATACTTGGAAAGCCCTCTAAAACGAAGTGGAAACACTTCCTCAGTGTCAGAGGGTTCTAGTTTGGGTCTGTATGCTGCAAACATCGCTAAATGTAACGGAGCAGTGAGAGTGTGTCTGAGGCATTTCAACGTTCATGTCCAAGCCTCTGAACACTCTGAACACTCAGCTCTTGAAGGCAGGACACGCTGTCTGCTGGGCCTCTGTCACTGGCTTCTGTCCCTGGCAATGGCTGTGCTGCCAAAATCCATCAGCCTCTATCAGCACAGCCTGCAGGCTTCACCTCAGCTCAGCACCACTCCAGAGCCGTGCAGAACCTCACCATTTTTCCCTTGGAAACTGGGATGTTCAGTGTCTTTCACAGCAACAGCCATATCCTGAGATATGATCAGGTGACATAACACAACTCCATCTTTTGCTCCCGTTAGTTTTTATCTCATTGTGAAATAACAGCTGCATTCCCAGCCTTTCTGCACAGGGTGAGCAGCGCAGTGAAACCTGATTGCCATAGGATGTTCACAGTCAGGGGATGAGCAGCCTCACGGATTGCTTTCTTTTTGGCTACAAATGCTGCATTATAACATTATTTCAAACACTAATAAACCCATTAATTTCTGTCAGTAAACATCATACACCTGATTTTTCTACAGTCACACTGATCTTACTTAAGTATTAATCCAGTGCCTCAGACAAACACATTAGCAAGTGCCTTAAGCATTATTTCATAATTTCTCAAGCAATTATTTTCATATTTTCCAATCTCACATCTTTTCTTGAAAGCCAAAGTTGTTCCAAATCAAACATTTTGTCACACAAACCAAATTCCACACAAGCATTACCTAAAAAGAGCTGTTAATAACATGAAGGCTCTGCTTGACCAATGTATAACTGGCTCTGCCCTTCACCCTACCACACACAAATGCAAACAGAATTTCTGACTGCTCCATAACTTAGGCTTTTTCTTTTTTTCTGTAAAAAGACAAAGCTTGGGAACTAGGTGCCCAAATTTCTAAAGAGGACCCCCGTGTGGGGCTTTGAAAACTTCAATTTAAAGCATTTCCTGTATTATTTGTGTCAGATCCTCAATTACTTCAGCAGATAACACTGTTTTCCATTACCATTCCTCCTGTTCTATTAAACACACCGCATCCTCCCGAGCTCTTGGCAAGCCTTTATGCAGAATGCCCCTGAAGCCTCAGCATTTGTGAGGAGCCTGGCCAGCCGGGGGCAGTGGGCAGCGAGGGGCTGGGGACCGGCCCACGGCCACAGCCCTGACGACACTGAGGACAAGGGCAGGGCTGCAGAGCACTGCGCCGCAGCCCGAGTAGAAGGCTGGGAGGATCCCTGTGCATTAGAAGGGAACTGATAGACCCGAGTGGACACACCCCACACCACCTCAGTCTCCAAGACGTGTTCCCCGATGTGCCGAACGCAGCACGAACCTGAAGGCTCCCGGCGAGCAGCTGCCGCACATGGATGGGGAATCACAGCTCCTGTGCCCACAGTGCCCGCTGGGGAGCCAGGCCACTGAGCCCCGGGCCTGTGCCGCACTCACAGCCGGCGTCCCCGGGCTGGTGCTGCTCCACTGCACCCAGGGCCACACAGCAGGGCCCTGGGGACAGGCACAGACACGCAGGGCACAGCAGTGCCAGCCCCTGCACGAGGGGAGAGGAGGGGAGGGATGCCACGATCAAAGCCGCGAGCTTTGTGCCTGTACCAAGACAGCCTTCACCCTGCAAAGCCTGCTCCCAGCTCCCCTGCCACGGAAATTTCCCTCCTTTCACCTCCCGATCTGCCGTGTTCTTGGACTGCAAAGAAACTGTATTAAAATAAAAGGCCAGAAAACAAAGCTTTTATTCCATTCACAGTATGTGAGAATCTCTACTAGCCATGCTTTCCCTCAAAATTCTTTGCTGCTTGAATAGAACAAATTTATTTGTCAAACAGAATTATTCTTCAAGAGCTATCTACTTCCTCCAGTTCTATGATCTTCAAGTACTATGTACAATAACAAAAGGGAAAAAGCTAAATAAAAATGGAGAACTTTCATGCAAAAAGCAGGCAACAAGTCTTAAGATGCCATGGACACCCAAGTTAAAGCCTTGGAAATATGTTGGCAATATCACTGGACTGTCAAAAACAGAGCTGTCGAACAAAGGGCAGATGATTGAGAAGATTTACTGTTTGAGGTATGTGTTGAGCCAGCCAATAACTCTTTCCATAAATCTTTGGTCAAATTAAGAACATGGAGTAATTAAATATGCAACAAGGCAGAAGCAAATGAAAATGCCACCCGCTGCTGCAGTGACCCGAGAGCAGCTCTCCGAGCTGGCCCCACGGCAGCCCGCGGCAGTGCCACAGGTGCCCCGCCGCCGGCCGGCCCGGGGCGAGCAACTGCGCCGGCCCTCAGCGCCTTTCTGCTGCTCTGCCACAGCACAGAGGAGCGGAGGCAAAACAAAACCCCAGCCACTGTCCGTCCCGAAACGGCCCCGTGCCGCTCTGCCTGCGGCACCCG